>PVHP010030552.1:0-21605 GCA_004024765.1 Zapus hudsonius | reverse complement strand
GCCAAGTTGGGTTCTTTTCTAATCTTTAATGAAGACTAATAAAGACAGAATCATGAAGGATAAATTATGAATTATTGAGTTTATTTAAGGAGAATTGGGACCTGAGAAGGGAGGCCAGAACACACTTTTATGTGGAAAACATATTTAAGAAAAGTAGAAATTTAGGGAGAAACTGGATTAACTGCAAGCGTGTGGAGAGCTAGGGTTTGAGATTTCCAGAAGTTTTGTAAATGGAATTTCCAGTCATGTAAATGACATTTTCTGGTTCTCTTTGGGCCTCAGACCCTGACTGAAACTGCTAACTTAGTGCTGGCATTAGAGGTGTGTGCCACCATGCCCAGCATATTTTTAAACATTTTATTTATTTATTTATTTATTTATTTGAAAGCAGAGGGAGAGAGAATGGGCACACCGAGGCTTCTTGCTATTGTTAACTAACTTCCGATTCATGTGCTACTTTGTATTTCTGACTTTCCATTGCCACTTGCAAGTAACGCGGAGCCATCTCTCCAGTCCCAACCTATTTATTTTGTATTTGTATTTATTTTGTGAATTATACATTTCTTTTGTATTTGCCATATTTAATGTGTTAACACTTGGTTTTAGCGATTGATTGAAGCAAGGAGGATGATGGATAAGCTCCGAGCGTGCATTGTAGCAAACTACTATGCTTCTGCAGGTCTTCTAAAAGTATCCGAGGTAAGTATTTCTCATATTTAGTCTATTTTCAGCCACCATATTTGTTGTCTGGGCAAAAGTTATGAAATCCCTGCTTTACAAACATTTGTGGATATGTTCAGCGTTTTTCTTGGGTGCTAGGGATGAAACTCAGGTCCTCAGTCTCGTCAACAAGCACTCTTACTGAAGTTTTTCCAGCTCTGCTTAAATTATCTGTTTCATATTGGTTTAATTTTGGCAGGTTAGATGTGTCTAGGCATCCATTTCTTTTAAATTTTTCAAATTTATTGTTTGTTTTTCAAGATAAGGTCTCGCTCTAGCCCAGGCTGATCTGAAATTCACTATGTAGTCTAAGGGGTGGCCTCAAACTCATGCAGTCTTTCTACCTCTGCCTCCCCAGTGCATATTTGAAACGGGCACCGTGTTGGAGGTGTATTGTTGGGGGCAGACTTACGGGGGTTGTAGCCAGCTTCCCCTTGGCAGTTTTTGGCATACTTTTCTGCTGCTATTTGCAGTGCTGTGGTGGAGGTGATGTCCACCCTCTGCTCATGCTGTCATTTTCCCTGCCATCATGGAGCTTCCCTCGAGTCTGTAAACCAAAATAAATACATTCCTCCACAAGCTGCTTTTGGTCGGGTTCTTTGTCACAGCAATGAAAAAGCTGACTACAACAAGGTGTTATCTTTATCTTGTAGTTTAATGGCTACAGACCATGTGTGTGCTTGGTCATGTAGCAGGCTGTCTGCAACCAGAAGCCTCCAGAGAGCTGGGACTAAAGGTGTGTGCCACCATGCCTGGCTGTAAAATAACTGTGGGATTATTTTTTTCAAAGTAGGATTTAGTTACTGCATTGTAAAACTGTTCACCTGTTTTACATAAGTATACAGATGGTATTTATTATAAGTAGTAGTAAAAGATCATCTGCTTAGGCTAAAGGCCTGTGCTACCATGCCCCCACTTAATGTTAGTTTTGTGAAGTAAATATCTGGTTTTCTTGATCACATACAAGCATGAGCTCAGTCACTGGACAATACTCCAAAATATCTAAGTATTTTATTCTGCTGCTCTAAAACTCAGGCATGCTGGGCGTGGTGACGCACGCCTTTAATCCCAGCACTCGGGAGGCAGAGGTAGGAGAATCACCATGAGTTCGAGGCCAGCCTGAGACTACATAGTGAATTCCAGGTCAGCCAGGGCTAGAGCAAGACCCTACCTCGAAAAACAAAAATAAATAAATAAATAAATAAAAATAAAACTCAGGCATTGTAAGTAGGATGGAACAGAAATAGAATTGTTTCTTCTTGTTTAATATGGTGATCATTTTAGCATAACTTCTGTGTGTTCTGTTTGGTTTTGGTTTTATCAAGGCAGGGTCTCATTCTTGCCTAGTTTTCCTGGCACTCTGTATTCCAGACTGTTTTAGAACTCACAATGATCCTACTGTATCGGCCTGAGATTAAAGGCATGCACCACCACACCCGTCTTGCTTATTTTTTCAAAAAATATGAAATTAGCTGGGAAGATGGCTCAGTGGTTAAAGCCTGCTGGCCTGGGTTCCCCAGATGCACAAAGTGGTGCATGAGTCTAGAATTTGTCTGCATTGGCAAGAGGCTCTGATGTGCATACTCACTCACACACATACTCTCTCTAGTTAATAAAAATAAATGAATAAAATTTATTTTATTTTGGTTTTTGGAGGTAGGGTTTCGCTGTAGTCTAGACTGACCTGGAATTCACTATGGAGTCCTCAGGGTGGCCTAGAACTCACAGCAATCCTCCTACTGGGACTAAAGGTGTGTGCCACCACGCCCAACACTAAAATATTTTTTTAAATGGAATGCTTCATGAATTTGTATGTCTTTATCATTCTAATTTTAGTGTATGTGCTGCTGAAACAAGCACTGTTCATTGCTTTCAAATTGTTTTCATTATGTTTTGTCAATTATAATTGTCTATTATAATTCTTCTCTTGGATGTTATTGGCCTTGTGATAATAAGAGAAGACCTGGATGATGACAGTAAGGAACCTGTCCTTGGGTGTCATGAAATCCCATGGTGTTTAATGGTATTGATGTTGTTCCTGCTGTTATCTTCCAGAAACTAGAGCATTATTTAGGTTTAATCTTTGATTCATTTATTGTTGTAGTTTCCTTAGCATTTAGAATCTATTTTAGTTTTCATTTAAAAAATACTTGTTTATAAGAGAACATTGGCATGCTAAGGCCTCTTGCCATTGCAAATGGACTCCATGTGCCACCTTGTGCATCTGGCTTTACATGGCTACTGAGGAATTGAACCCAGGCCATCAGGCTTTGTAAGCAAGTACCTTTAACCATTATGCCATCTTCCCAACCCAAGAACTGTTTGATTTTCTAAGGCTCCCTTAACAAATTCTAACAAGCTTGTTAGTTTAGGGATTTATTGCCTAAGGATCCTTGAGGCTAGAAGGCTAAAATGAACCTGTCAGTAAGGCAGCCTGAAGGCGTTAGTAAGAACTTTGCTGCCTCCTGGCTTCCTGTGGTTGTCACAGTTCTGGGTGTGCTTAGCTTGCAGCTGCATCATCCCATCATCCCGTTGTCTTTAACTTCTCTTTGTATGTCTTCTGTGACTCTGTTTCCCTCTTCTTTAAGGGATAGTAGTCTTGGATTAAGGTTGACCTCAATTTCCTATGATTTCATTTTAAATGGATTACAAGTGAAAAAAAGACTTTATTGTCCTTTGTTGTGTGTTGTGCATGTCTGTGTTTGTGTCTGTGATTGAACCCCAGGGCCTCACACATGCTAAGCACATCTTCCACAAATCAGCAACACACACAACCCCGAACACTATGAGTAAAGTCACAGATTACAGATGGACATGAATTTGTGGGAACACACTATTCATTTTAAGACAGAGTCTGATGTTATCAGAATATAGCTGATGTCATCAGTTATATAGCTCAATATTGGATTTAACATGACTATAGTCATGAGCTAGGGTCTGCATGATATAGGGTGGGCTACAGGCAGGTACTCTGAAGAGCTGGTTACTAGTTTTTGTTATTTTATCTCTAGTTCAGATCTGTGCTATTTTATGGTCTAAAAATGCAGGTTCTATTTTATGTTTTTTAGTTTTAGTTTGGAACAACAATACATTTATAGCTCTTCAAAACCCTTCTTAGGAAGTGACTGGATAGCTTAGGGGATGAAGTTCTTGTAGCATAAACATGAGAACCTGAGGATGGATCTCTGGCACGAATGTAAAATGTCAGGTGTGGCAGTGCTTGTAATCCTGACATTGTCGAGGCAAAGACAGTGGATCCCTGTAGGTTGCTGGATAGCTTCCTCTAGCTGAATTAGTGAGCTGTAGGTTCAGTGAGAAATCCTGCCTCTTAATAAATAAATAGGCCGGGTGTGGTGGCGCATGCCTTTAATCTCAGTACTCGAGAGGCAGAGGTAGGAGGATTGCTGTGAGTTCAAAGCCAGCCTGAGACTACATAGTGAATTCCAGGTCAGCCTGGGCTGGAGCGAGACCCTACCTTGAAAAACCAATAAATAAATAATAAATAAAATAAAATAAATGAATAAATGGTGAAGAGCAATTGAGGAAGATACCCAACTTCTAACATCTACATGCCTGTCTTCATGTGCATGTAAACCACATGCATAGACACATTTAAAAATATACATGTGTATATATGTATATATATGTGTGTGTGTGTGTGTGTGTGTGTGTGTGTGGTGGTTTTTTTTTTGTTTTGTTTTGTTTTTTTTTAAGAGAAAGGTTACCAGCACCTCCTGCCACTACAGACAAACTCCAGATGCATGTGCCACTTTGTATGTCTGGCTTTATGTACATACTGGAGAATCTAGCCCAGGCCAGAAGGCTTCATAAGCAAGCACCTTTCCACTGAGCCATCTCTCCAGCCCTCAACAAATTTTCTAAAAAAAAAGAAATTCATTATTGAAATCAATCAGTTTGTTGTTTTGACCCTGAATCACTAGTCTGACTTCTTTCTTGTTCAACCATTTTTTAAAAATACAGGTTTTTGTTTTGATTACTCATACAGTTTGTTTTGTTTTGAGATGGAATCTTGCTATGTAGTTCATGTTGCCCTGGAACCTGCAGTTCTCCTGCCTCTGCCTCCCAAGTTTTGGGAGTACAGGTGGCACCACCATGCCAAGCCAATAGTATAGCTTTGGTTTTGTTTGTTTGTTTGTTTGTTTAATAAGGCTTCCAGTTTGTCATTTGCTTTTTATTTATTTTTTTGGTTTTTCGAGGTAGGGTCTTGCTCTAGCCCAGGCTGACCTGGAATTCACTATGTAGTCTCAGGGTGGCCTTGAACTCATGGTGATCCTCCCACCTCTGCCTCCCGAGTGCTGGGATTAAAGGCGTGCACCACCACGCCCGGCTTGCTTTTTATCTATCTTTATTTTTATTTATTTGCAAGCAGCAAGAGAGAGAGAATATGATTTTAAAGTTTACAATATTACTTTATTTCTTTGTGTGTACCATTTTTGTATTTGTTTCACTTTGGGTTTTGTTTTTTTTTTGGGGGGGGAACAGGGTCTTATTCTGTAGCTCAGGCTGGCATGGAACTCACTGTGTAGACCAGGCTGGCCTCAAACTTGAGGCAGTCCACCTGTTTCAGTCCCCCAAATGCTGGGATTATGGGCATGAGCCACCATGTGCAGCCTTGTAGGCTTTTTTGTTTTGTTTTGTTTTAAACTTTTTATTGACGGCTTCCATAATTATAGACAGTATATCATGACAATTTCCTCCTCACCTCAACTTTCCCCCTTCCAAATCCACTCTCCATCATCTCTTCTCCCCCTGTCAATTCATCTCTTATTTTGTTTCTATGAGGATCTTGTATAGGTAGCATCAGGCACTGCAGAGTCATGAATATCAGACTATTTTGTGTCTGAAAGATTGCATTGTATGCAGTCCTACCCTTCCTTTCAATCCTATCCTTACAATCTTTCCGCCACCTCTTCCGCAATGGACCCTGAACCTTGGAAGGTATGTTAGAGATGTCTCAGTGCTGAACACACCACTGACACTTCTCAGCACTATGGTGCCTTTTGAGTCCTTTGGTGGTAAATGTCATCTGAAAAGAGAAGGTTCTCTAGCCAAAAGTGAGAGTAGCATTAATATATGGATATACACATTTTAAAAAGTGCTTATTAGGCAGTTTGGTGGGCATAACATATGCATTTAGCCAGACAACAGCAGGCATTACCCCCCCCCCCAAGGCTCATGACCACCCTACCATAGGCTTTTGACTAGGTCTTCAGTACCAGACATGTATTCCCTCTTATGAAGCACGGCCACCAGAGAGTGGTTGGTTTCCCCCATAACAGATGTGCCATTATTGCACCAGATGGCACATTTGGCCTGGCTGGCCAGTCTTAAGGCTTGCAAGGTCCACTGCTATTCACCACTGTTGATGATGACTTCTCTCACCTATAGGGCTGCATGCAACCATAGCTTTTTCCAGCTTTCTGTCAGCTGGTTAACAGGGAGGAGGTTTCCAGCTCAGCTTCAGCTTGATTTCTCAGGGCCCTGAATCCCAGTATGCTTTAAAAGAAAAAAAAAAAAAAAACTTTCCAAGCATGGTAGTACATACCTATAATCCCATAACTTTGGAGGTAGAGGCAAGAAGATCAAGAATATAAGACCAAATCTTGTCTTCATACTAAGTTCAAGGCCACTGTGAGCTGATTCAGAAGACTAATTTATCTTGTTTTTCTTTTTGAGACATGGGTTCACTATGTAGTCCAGATTGGTACCATACTTGAAATAGTCCTGCTTCACCCTCCCAAGTCCTGGATTACAGATGCTAATATACCTGGTTTATCTTTAGTTTTTAGTGTTAGATCTTTTTTTTAAAACTATTATTTCAAGTTTTATTTTTATTTATTTATTTGCAAACAGAGAGAGGGAGAGAGCAAATGGGTGTCCAGGTCCTCTAGTCACTGCAAGCAAACTCCAGACACATGCGCCACTTTGTGCAACTTGGCTCTATGTGGGTACTAGGGAATCGACCCCAGGTTGTTAGGCTTTGCAGGCAAGTGCCTTAACTGTTGAGCCATCTCTCCAGCCCCTGTTAAAAATTATTTCATTTGCATATGTGTGTGCACACGTGCACCAGAGTCTTGCCACTGGAAACAAACACAAGATGCTTGTTGTAGTCAGCCTTCATGTTGCTGTCACCAAGAACTCAACCAAAAGCAGCTTGTGGGCGGAAACGATTTATTTTGGCTTGAGGGAAAGCTCCATTATGGCAAGAAACATGATGTTGTGAATAGAGGCTGATCATCACTTGGCCAACAGTATCAGGAGAGTATGCCAAACACTCGAAAGGAGAAGCTGACTATATCACCTATAAGCCTGCCCCCAGCAACGTACCTCCCACAAGGTTCCAATTCCCAAATTGCCATCAGCTGGGGATTTAGCTTTCAGAGCACATAAGTTTATGGGGGGTACCTGAATCAAGCTATCACAATGCTTATGCCACTTTTTGCATCTGGTTTTATGTGGGTGTTCGTAAATAAACTCGGGCCACAGGCTTTTCAATCAAGCATTTTTAATCCTTGAGTCCTCTCCCCAGCATTTATTATTAGAACATTTTTTTGTTTTGTTTTATTTTGTTTTTTAAGGTAGGGTCTCACTCACTCTAGTCCAGGCTGATCTGGAATTCACTATGTAGTCTCAGGGTGGCCTCTAACTCTCAGTGATCGTCTTCCCTCTGCCTCCAGAGTGCTGGGACCAAAGCTGTGTACCACCAGGCCTGGCTTAATGTTAGAACTTTTGCAGAATTATTTTTCTGTCTAGTTTCTGCTCTGTTCATACAAACTATGTTATGGAGTTTATGAGTGTGGAGAGATTTTGAAGGATGATCTTAAGGGTTTTCTCTAAGGCTGAGGGTTTTCAAAAGATCAAATTTTCACCTACTTTTGGTATGTTGGATTAAGTGTGCTTGCTTGCATTTTTCTAGGGTTCAAAGACATACGATACAATGGTTTTTAACCATCCTGCTATCAAGAAATTTTTGGAATCACCATCTCGATCATCATCTCCTACCAATCAAAGATCAGAAACACCATCAGCTAATCATTCCGAAAGTGATTCTTTGTCTCAACACAATGACTTCTTATCTGACAAAGATAATAACAGCAATATGGATATGGAGGAAAAACTCTCAAACCATATGGACCAGAGATCCAGCCGAAATACTGGAAGGGTATGGAGATGGATGGGAGAGGAGGAGTGAACCAGAGAGGGAACCTAATATTTTATGGGTGCTCTAGGAAATCAGCTGTTTTCCTTTTAGATTGGAAAACTTTAATTATCTCCGCTGTCTTTTGTTAGTTTTAATTTTATTTGTGAGAAGAGAGAATGGGAATTCTAGGGCCCCATGAAAATGAACTCCAGGTGCATGTGCCCCTTTGTGCATCTGGCTTTACATGGGTACTGTGGTATTAAACCCAGACTGCAGGCTTTGCAAGCAAGTGCCTTTAACCCCTGAGCCATCTCCCCAACCCTCTTTTTTTGTTTTGAGACAGGATCTTATGCTAGCCCAGGCTAACCTGGAACTCAAACTGTGGAACTCAGATTGATCTTGAACTCACAGTAATCCTCCTACCTCAGCCTCCAAGTCCTGGTATTATAGTCCTGTTGGACTCAGAACTCTTAATACTCAAATATACTTGTAGCTTTCCAGGATACTTGATGAGGAAATATTGTCAAAGGTTTCTTTTTTGTTTGGGTGGTTATTTTGGTTTGTCAAGGTCTTGCTCTAACCCAGGCTGATGTGGAATTCACTATGTAGTCTCAGTGATCCTCCTGCCTCAGCCTCCTGAGTGCTGGGATTAAAGGCATGCACCACTGTACCTGGCATTAAAGTTTTTTTTTTGTTTTTGTTTTTAAGATTATTTATTTGTGTGTGTGTGTGTGTGTGTGTGTGAGAGAGAGAGAGAGAGAGAGAGAGAGAGAGAGAGAGAATGAGAGAGAGAGAGAATGAGAGAATGAGAATAGGTGCACCAGGGCCTCTTACTGCTACAAACTCCAGATGCATGAACCGCTTTGTGCTTCTGGTTTTATGCAGGTACTAGGGAATTGAACCCAGGATGGCAAGCTCCTTTAACCATTGAGTCCCTAATTTTTTGTTTTTGAAAAAGTTTATTAGCCAGGCATGCCTTGAATGTGTGTGTGTTTTAATGTGGTTGTGGATATACATGTGAACGTGTGCGAAATCAGTGTCTGGTATCTTTCTCAGTCACTTTTTGTTTTTTTTAGGAAGGGTCTCATATGAGCTGCTGATTTGACTAGTTTAACTAACTAGTTTGCCCTAGGGATTCCTTATCTCTGTCTCCTGCACTGGGGCAAATTACAGGTGCCTGTCACACCTGCCAATCATATATGTGAGTGCTGGGGATCTAAGCTCTAGTCCTCATGCCTGCATGAGTCACTTTATCTACTGAGCCATCTCCCCACCTGGCCTTGAACTCCTGATATACCTGCCTCCACCTCCCAAGTGCTAGGTATAAAGCCATGTACCACCACACCTCATAATGGACTTCTTTTTTTTTTTTAAAAATGCATGTAGATGCATGTGTGTGGAAGCCAGAGGACAAATAGATGTTGTTCCTAAGTAACATTGTCCACCTTCTTTGAGGCAAGTTCAGTGTTCTCCAATTGGGCTAGACTGGCTGGCCAACAAGCCCCAGGATTCCACATGTCTCCAAATGTCTCTGCCTCCCCTGCAACAGTATTACAAATGTGCATCACCATTTTTGGCATTTTCACATGGGTTCTGGCTGTGGAACTTGGGTCCTCATGCTTGCAAGGCAAGCACCTTACCTTCTTTCTTTTTTTAAATTCTGTGTCCTACAACATCCATGTTAAGTGTGAGCTTATGACTTATATTTGTTTGTTTGTTTGCAAACAGAGAGATAGAAAAGAGAGAGAGAGAATATGAATGGGCACACCAGGGCCTCCAGCAGCTGCAAATGAATTCCAGATCTATGCACCACTTTGTGCATCTGACTTTATGTGGGTACTAGGGAATCTAACTTATATTGTTAGGATTTGTATGCAAGCTCCTTATAACCACTAAGCCATCTCTTTAACCCTTATGTCTTGTTTTTGAAATTTATTTTGTTTTGTTTTGAGATCGGGTCTCAGTCTAGTCCAGGCTGACCTGGAATTCACTATGTAGTCCCAGGCTGGCCTTGAACTCAAGGTGATCCTCTTAACCTCTGCTCGGATTAAAGGTGTGTGCCACCATGCCTGGCAAATTTTATTTTTTTGCATGCTTGTGTTTGTGTGTATGTGTATGGATGTACAGGGACTCTTGCCACTGCAAATGTATGCCAGAGGCTTTATATGGATCCAGGGAAATTGAACCTGAGTTGGCAGGCTTTGCAAATAAGTACCTTTAGGGCTGGAGAGATGGCTCAGTAATTAAGGCATTTGCCTGCAAAGTAGAAGGACCTGAGTTTGATTCCCCAGTGCCCATATAAAGCCAGATGCACAGGGTGACGTATGTGCCTGAAGTTTGTTTGCAGTGCCTGGAGGCCCTGGCATGCCCATTCTCTTTGTCTATCTGCCTCTTTCTTTCTCTCTCACTCTCTCTCAAATTAATAAATAAAGAAATATTTAAAAAAAATAAGTTCCTTAACTGCTGAGACACCTCTCTAGCCCTCTTTTAAAAAATATTTGTGAGAGAAAGAGGCAGACAGACAAAGAGAATGGGCATGCCAGTGCCTCCAGCCACTGCAAAAGAACTCCAGACGTATGCACCACCTTGTGCATCTGGCTTTATAAAAGTGAGTACTGAGGAATTGAACTCAGGTCCTTCTGATTTACATGTAAACACCTTAACCACTGAGCAATCTCTCCAGCCCCCTCCCCCCCCTTTTTTTAAAGAAAACTAAATTAGTGAAGCTGGAAGATACAGCTTAGTTGATAGAGTTCTAGCATGCCCCAAGCACTAGCTTCAATCCCAGCACCACATAAACCCAGTGAGTTGTCACATGCCTTTAATCCCAGCACTTGGGAGGTGGAGGCAGGATGAAGGCTACAAGATACCCTGTCTCTAAACAAAAAGAAAAAAAAAATGAGTTATTTCATTCATAACTCTTATGATTTTTGAGGTTTGTTTCCTACTGAAAGCCTTTTAGTTGAATATTGATTGTGATTTCCTTCAGGACACTTCCAGTGTGATTGGCTCCCATAAAACAGAACAGCGGAATACTGATCTCATAGGAGATGAGACTTCACGACTCTTTGTAAAGAAAACAATAGTAGTGGGTAACGTATCCAAGTGAGTATCTGTTGAGTATAACTTCTCCTTTCCTACAGTATTGCAGTAGGAGGAAGCCTCAGGAACTTCTCATGTATCCCAGGATGGCTTTGAGCTCGTAACTGAGGATGATGATCTTGAACTACTGATCATCCTGCCTCCACCTTAATAATGCATAGATTACAGACTATACCTAGTTTCCAAATGTTTGTTGTTGTTTTTCTAGGTAGGGTCTAACTCTAGCCCAGGCTGACGTGGAATTCACTCTGTAGTCCATGCTGGCCTCAAACTCATAACAATCCTCCTACCTCAGTCTCTGAAGTGGTGGGAATAAAGGTATGTGCCACCATGCCTAGCTTCAAGCTCTACTTTTAATTGTAAATGGTAGTCCAGAGACTTTTTTAGGGTAGTCTCACTTCTTAGATTAGAATTTGAATCGAGATTTTTTTCATTCTCATAGTTTTTTCTATACAGTGCCATTCTGCCTTGGTTCATATCTGTGAATATCCACAGGTGATAAATAAGGGCAGTGTTCACTCCTGAATGTCACTGGAGAAGAAGGGATGTAATAACTTCCTTAGTGTAAAGGTCTCACTCTATTCTAGGCTGGCCTGGAACTCATGGCCAAAAAAAAAAAAAAAAAAAGCAGGTGAGGTGATTGCAAGCCTTTAGTCTCAGCACTCCAGGAGAGTTCATGGCCAGGCTGAGGCTATAGGGTGAGTTCCAGGTCAGCCTGGGCTACATGAGACTCTGTCTTAAAAAATAAAAATATGAGCTGGGCAAGGTGATGCATGCCTTTAATTCCAGCACTTGGGAGGCAAAGGTGGGAGGATTGCTATGAGTTTGAGGCCACCCTGAGACTACATAGAGAATTCCAGGTCAGCCTGAGCTGACTCATATGCATACACACACACACACATGGACATGGAAAAAGAAAGCTAGGCATGGTGGCAAACACCTGTAGACTCAGTACTCATAGGCATAGACAAGAGGATCATCACTGACAGTCATACTATTTAGTCAGTAGATTTTGCAGGCAAATGCTTTAACCATTGAGCCACCTCTCCAACCCTGGTATTTTCAGGTCTATAAATACGGGAAGAAAAGACATCTACAATACTGTGTCTCTATTAATCTGGCATATGCTCTTATTTATTTCATATCTTCAATAAAGTATTATAATTTTTCTTGAAAGGCTAACATGTCTTTTGTTTGAATACATATATTTTTATTTACCTTTGTACACACATGTATGTGTGTATGCACCAGAGCCTCTTGCTGCTGCAAATGTATGCCAGACTCTTAAACCACTTTTTTTTTATTAAAGGCATGCACCACCACGCCCAGCTATTCATTTTGATTTTTTAAAAATATTTATTCATTTTCAAGCAGAGAGAGAGAAAGAGAGAGAGAGAGCGCGCACCAGGGCCACCACCTTGTGGGTCTAGTTTATGTGGGTACTGGGGAATTGAACCTGGGGCCTTAGGCGCTGGAGGCAGGTGCCTTAACCGCTGAACTATCTCTCCAGCCCTCATTTTGATTTTTGTGTGTGTGAGTACAGGTGTAAGCACATGTGCATCTGTGTGTGTGTGTGTGTGTGTGTGTCTGCGCGCACGCGCGTGTGTCTAGACACGCACATGCATGCTAGGGTCTCTTGCTGCTGCAAACACACACCGGACCCTTGTGCCACATTTTGTGTCCAGCTTTCTATGATTGTCTGGGGAATTAAGCCTGAGAGGGAAGGCTTTGCAAACAAGTACCTTTAACCACTGAGTCATCTCCTCAGGCCCCATTTTAATGTGTAATTTTAAAAGGTAATTGATAATATAGTTTACATTTTTTTAATGTTAACTCATTAAAATCTGATGTGTGTATTGCCCTTACAGGGTACCGTAATTCAGGTTCAGTGTTGCATAGTTCTTAGGGAGACCTAGCTGAATTATGCAGGCCTACACATCAGCATGGGGGGCCAATTTCCTTGCCTGGAGAAGTTGGAGGGGGTAGGTCAAGGGTGGTGGGGGCATTAATCAACTATCCTGAGCTGAGTAAATAATTTCAGAGACTTTTGGGGTATATGATAACTTGTTAAATATTGTTGGAATTTCAAGTTTGTTTTAAGTAGGAATTCATTATTAAGTTCTTGACAGAAAAAGAATTCTAGTTTCTTTTTCTTTTTCCTCTAGGTATATACCTCCAGATAAGAGGGAGGAAAATGACCAGTCAACCCATAAATGGATGGTGTATGTCCGAGGGTCTCGTAGAGAACCCAGCATTAATCATTTTGTCAAGAAAGTTTGGTTCTTCCTTCATCCTAGCTATAAACCAAATGACCTTGTGGAAGTTAGGTGAGTGCACACAACATTCCTTGGAAATTTTATCTTACTGTATTTATTAATTGTTTGGAACAGGGTCGGTCTCTAGCCTGTAGTTCCAGGCTGGCCTTGAACTTACAGCGATCCTCCTACCTCAGCTTCCCAAGTGCTGGGACTAAGGTATGTGCCACAATGCCCAGCTTTAATTTTTTTTTTTAATTTTGACAGGTTTTTTTTGTTTTGTTTTTTGTTTTGTTTTTGTTTTTCGAGGTAGGGTCTCACTCTAGTCCCAGCTGACTTGGAATTCATTATGTAGTCTCAGGGTGGCCTTGAACTCACTGCAGTCCTCCTACTTCTGCCTCCCTCCTGAGTGCTGGGATTAAAGGCATGCGCCACCATGCCCGGCTGACAGTTTTTTATGTATGTAATGTATTTTGGTTATTATCACTTCCCATTACCTTCACTTGTCCCCCTTTCCCTCCTGTAAATCCCTTCTTTCTGACTAGTTGTAGTTTCCACTTCAGTGTTGTGCGTGAGTCGGGTGTTAATTATTGGAGCACTAGTAACTTGCCAGTGGTTACACCACTGCAGAAAATGTCTCACACTCTTCCAGCAGCCATTAGCTACTAATAACTCCTCAGGGAAGGCATGCCCTGCCGTCATCCCTGACGGACCCAATATATTGCACAAGTCTTGTGTAGGTACTGACAGTCACTGTGAGCTCATGAAAGACATGACCACGTCATGTCTGCAAGCCAGCATTCACAACACTCCTCTCTATCTTCTGGGTCTTACATTCTTTGGGCTCCCTCTTCGACAGCATTCCCTGAGCCTTAGAGGGAATGATCTAGAGGTCCCATTTAGTGCTGAGAACTCAACAATCACTTCCTCTCAGCACTTTCGGTTTTGAGTCACTATCCACGGCTGAAAGAAGCTTTGCCAACCAAAGTGGAGAAGAGTGCTGATCTAGGGACATAAACACATTTAGAGGGCAGTTTGATGGCCAAGCAACAGTAATAGTGCTTCCTTCCTCGGACCTAGGACCTCTTCAGGCATGGGCTTTTGACTAAATTTTTAGTACCAGGCATGAATTCCCTCCTATGGAACAGGCCCCAAGTCCAATCAGAAAGCATGCACTCATGCCACCACTGGTACATCTTGCCTAGCTGGTCAGTTGTGTAGTCTGCAGGGTCCACTGCTGGATGAGACTGGGTAACTTTTCTCCACCATTAGCCTACAAAATACTTTCTAGGGCACTGTGACAGCTAGCCAGCTGTGAGCAAACGTCCAGCTCAGTCCAGCTTGATTTCTCTATGTTTTGCAACAGAAGCATGTGTTGTTGAACAGTTGGGTCTTACTGTCTAATTCCGGTGGGAACCAAGAGCAATGTCAATAACCTGTATTTTTTGGAGGGGTCTCAGAGGACTCTGTGACTAACAACTAACTGAAAGATATCCACTCCTGGCACTGGGATTTTATTTTAATAGCCTGTTGCTTCCAGAAGCAGCATTATCCACTCATGCAGAGTACTTCTGTTTAAATCCTTTTTTGTAAATTATATTTTTAAATTGGCTGACAATTAGGTTTCCATATGGCTTTTTCATACTTTGGTTAACCTATCTCCTTCTCTTCTCCTCTGTCCCCCTTCCTCCATCTCCACTTACACATTTCTACCCCAGTGTTCCACCCCTCTACTTTCATAGCATTTATTCTACTATCCTCCCCTTAAGCTCGTCTTCTTTTTTCCCCTCTTCTCATGGCTGTTTTCTAGCTTTCTGGTGTCTGCTGACTCTCACAGGATTAAAACTCATTATGTAGAGAGCCAGGCATGGTGGCACACGCTTGTAATCCCAGCTCTGGGGAAGCAAAGACAAGGGAGATGATTCATGGGATTTGCTGTCCAGTCTACTTGGTGAGTTCCAGGACAATGAGAGACTGTATCAGAAGTGTTCGGCACCTTAAAGGAACGACACCTGATTTGTCCTCTGGCCTCCATAATGTGCACACATATCTCTCCCCGTACGTAACACACCTAAAACCCCTTAATATTTGATAATACAAACCAATGCTTGTTTTATAGTTCATTCACATAGTGGGAATTAGAATTTGTATTGATTATAGTTGAATTTATAAACACCAGTTCCCTATAAATTGCAAACCTTGGAGGTGTGCACATATAATTCTAGCATTAAAGACAGAAACAGGAAGGATCCCTAGGACTTGTTAGATAACTTATATAGCCAAATTGGTAAGCTATTGGTTCAGTGACAGAACATCTTAAAAAACTAATAAATCAGGTGGAAGAGAGTGGGGAATGCCTTAGTGACTGAAGTGCTGCCACACAAATACCACAATCCAGTGCTGGGGAGGTGGAGACAGAACTGGTGCTTGTTCACTAGCTTGCTTAGCCTAATGGGTGAGCGCTGTGTTCAGTGAGACCCTGCGTCAAGAAAATAAGGCTGAGACATCCAAATAGAGAGACATCCAAGATCAAGCTCTAGCCTCCACACACATACTTGTATGTTCAAGTTCATACACGAGTATGCATAGATGTATGCAACTCCCCCCCCCCAAAAAAAAAAGAAGCAAACAAGCATAAAAGCCCATAAGGTTAAGGAGAGTAATACAGTGAGTCACTCCAATTCTAATTGTGTATTTCACTTAAGCCCAAATTGACCTGGAACTCTCAATGATTCTCCAACCTCAGCATGTTAAGTACTGGAATTAAAGGCTGGAACCAGTATGCCCGGCTTCCAAATGGTATATCTTGAATTATCATGCAACAAACAGGCCACGCTGGCCTCTAAGGTGCAGTCTTCCTGCCTCAGCCTCCTGAGTGCTGTGACCATGGGTATGTGATGTATCTAGCCAAGACTTTCACAGGGAGTGATTCTGGAAGGCAGCCGTATCCACCACAGTTCCATCAATGCACCACATTACTAGGAGCAATTCTGAAAGACTGGCCACTGCTTGTCACTTTTTCTTGGCTATTGATTTGTTTCCTTCCATGAGGAATATAGAAATCTATTTGGGGAGGGAGGCAGTTGTTTTCTACATAAAATAAAATGTTTTGAATTGCAGAATTCCTGTACATAATACCTCATTTGGAAGAAGTTCCAGTCTAAATATTGTTTCTTTATTCTGGTAACCAGAGGACAAGTCTCACTTAATATGATCATTAATTTCTCTATTTTTCAGGCTGTTCTCTTCAGGATTTTCCTGTCTTGAGTGTTCCTGGCAGCTCCTGCCTCTGTTTGTTAATTCAGATCTGTTAAGACTCCTCTGAGATTGTGCTCTTAAACTCTGCCCTTAACTGAATACATCTCAGTTTTCCAAAAGCACATCCCAGTAAAAATGCCCTTTCCCCTATCATCTCAGCACCTAAGCCAGGAATTCATAAATACCTCACAGTTAATTTTTTTTTTTTGAGGTAGGTAGGTTCTCGATCTAGCCCAGGCTGACCTGGCAGTCACTCTGTAATCTCAGGCTGGTCTCAAACTCGTAGCAATCCTCCTACCTCTGTCTCCCAAGTGCTAGGATTAAAGGTGTGTGTGCCCTCATGCTTGGCTAAATTTTTATTGTGGAAATTTCTCACACACAAGTGAAGAGTCTAATGAACTCTCATATTCCTATCACAGCAGCAGCTTGCCAACCTTACTTCATTAGGTTCCCTTTTTTCTCTTTATAAATTACCCTGTGGCCGAGTATGCCTTAGTCTAATTAGCAATCAAATACATACTCCTGTACCAATAAAAATCTCAGCCACTATATAAGATCATACTATGGATTTACCTTTCAAAGTTCTCTTAGCAGTGGCTAATCAATTAACACTCTCAGATTAAACATTATAATGATTTATTTGGTTTTTCTTCTGAGTGTCTGGAATGTACATCTCAGATCCTGTGCCTATCAGGTGACAATCAAGGCTTCTGGTTCTGTACCATGACATTTCTCGCTTTAGTGCCCTCACCTTTGAAAATGACTTTGGATTATAAATTCTGAACCTCTTTTCTCTAAGCATTCAATAACTGAAAGTTTAATGTAGGCTTGAATTGAAATTTTATTATTTAGCATTTTTGTGAAGTTCACATGAGGAAACCCTAAGAGATTCTCAGAAGGATGTGAATTTCTAATCTATCACTTACAGGAAAACTTTTTCTAAAGAATGAATATGAACATGGGTAATGTGTAAAATATCTGCTTTTCCCTAGAGAGCCTCCTTTTCACCTGACCAGAAGAGGCTGGGGTGAGTTTCCTGTGAGAGTTCAAGTTCACTTTAAGGACAGCCAGAACAAGCGGATAGATATCATACATAACCTGAAGGTATTGTGGACAAAGTAACGCTTCCTAGAACTGCAGTGTTTCTTTTCATGACCTGCTTCAAGTATTATGTCTTCTGAGGCACCATTTGGATCTTTTGAGCATATGAAGCATACTGCTATCGTATTGCTTTGTCTTCTGAAGGCTGACAAGGCAGTTGCTTTAAAACAGAATGTATATTCTTTAAAAAGATAAATGAAGGGGCTAAGAAGATGGCTCAGTTGGTAAAATGCTTGCTTGTAAGTATGAGGACCTGAATTTGGGGGAGAGGAGCTTGATTCTGGTGCCTTAGACCACTGACACCTTGAGGACCTGATCGTGGATCCCCAGCACTCGTGTAAACACTGGGTGTGATGGTACATGCCTATAAACATGGCTGTAGCTCAGTCCTAATGTTCTTGCCTGACATATATAAGGCCCTGGGTCCAATCCCTATCACTACTTCAAAAAATTAAAATAATAAAACACATAAATAAAAATAAAAGTAAATTTTTAAAAAGAATTTTCAAAAATGTTTGGCTGGGCATGATGGTACACACCTTTAATCCCAGCACTTGGGAGGCAGAGGTAGGAGGATGGATGTAAGCTACAGGTCAGCCTGGACTACAAGTGAGTTCTAGGTCAGCCTGGGCTAGAGTGAAACCAACCCTACCTTGGATAAATAACCAAAATAAAAAGTTCGTAGGAAAAAAAAAGTTCGTAGGGCTCTACGGTGGCTCAGTAATAGAACACTTGTTCAACATATACAAGGCCCTGGATTCAATTCTCAGTACCATAAAAAATATATATTATGCCATAAAAAATAAAATAGTAGGTCAACAATTTTTTATATATTTAATATTTTTATATTTATTTACATGCAGAGAGAGAGAATGGGAGCACCAGGACTTCTTGCCACTGCAGATAAGCTCCAGTTGCTTGTACCACTGTGCATCTGACTTTATGTGGGTACTGGGGAATTGAACTCAGGCTGTCAGGCTTTGTAAGCAAGCACATTTAACGGCTTAGCCATCTCTACAGCCCATCCATGATTTGTAAAAGAAAGAAAAAACAAGTTTTGGGAGTTGATTTTAAAATATAATTTTATATGATAAACATAATGGGGACTGGGGAGATGGCTTAGCAATTAAAGGTGCTTACTTGCATAACTGTTAGAATGCAGTAAATTCCCTAGTCACCCATGTAAAGCTAGATGGGAATTTGATTTCACTGGGGAGAGAGTATAGCATACACACCCACACACAAATAGTAAAAGAAAAAAAATATGGGATGGAGAGATGGCTTGGCTGTTAAGGTGTTTACCTGCAAAACAGAAGGACTGGAGTTCGATTCACCAGTATTCATGTAAAGCCAGATGCACAAGGTGGCTCATATATCTGGAGTTTATTTGCAGGGGCTAGAGCTGAAGCAAGACCCTCGAGGTGGGGGGGGGACTATATATATATATATTTTAGGAAGGAAGACAGTTTCCTTCCCCTCAAACTTCCTTATATTTAGTCCCCTAGGAAGGCCCACCCACGGGGCGGAAGGTCTCACTCTGGAGAAGGGAACTCCTCCTTTCTCCAAAATCCAAAATCCAAAAGGATTTTGTCAATCTTTCCTGCAGGCAGGCTCAGAGACCCGTCCAAGATTACTATGGATTATTATTATTATTATTATTATTATTATTATTATTATTTTTTTTTTTTTTTTTTTGGTTTTTCGAGGTAGGGTCTCTCTCTAGTCCAGGCTGACCTGGAATTCACTATGTAGTCTCAGGGTGGCCTTGAACTCATGGCGATCCTCCTACCTCCACCTCCCGAGTGCTGGGATTAAAGGCGTGCACCACCATGCCCGGCTCTACTATGCATTATTACATAGATCAAGTTGACAAATAAACTTAACCTTCACAAGTCCACCCCTTGTCAACTTGACATCAAATCATATCTTCTTACATCTTAATTTTCAAATGAAGACAGAAATCTCATGATTCCGCCTAACATGATACAACTATCCCACGTACAACCGAAAGTGCATAATCTTCCCCAACATAAGGCAGGTCCATTGAGTAATGCTTAACCTAATATCTAATAATATAAATTTAACAATGACTAATGATATAATCTTAATTAATATTAATTACATAATAGAGGAACAACAAAGGTATTCATTTACATATGGGCAGACATTCTTAGCAAGTAATACAAAACAAAAAATACTCATGGCAATTACAGCCCTCGTTTTTTGTAACTGGTCACGTGGCCTTAGTTGGTATTTGTAACTACCTTCTTCTATTACCCATTCTGTATTTCCTCCACCTTCAGCAAGCACCTCAGCAGGTCTTGGTTCTTTACTTGGAGGGGTGGACCCATACTTTCATTCTTGATGGATCTGAGCCATTTTTTACACTGCCTTGATTGGGTGTTGTAGTTTCCCATTGACTTTGATAACAGGGCATGGTAACACCAAGAGGCGCCCTATAGAGTCTCCTGCACTCCAAACATACTCTTCCTTGCCTCCATTGTGGAGGAGCAGTCCAATTTCTCCCTGGTAGTCTGAATCAATCATTCCTGCTAACACTGTAACTCCTGTCTTGGCCTGTTGGACTGGAGGCATCAGGAGCCCAAAGTGGCCAAGGGGGAGTCTTAGCTTCCTGTTCAATGGAATGTTTTCTGTGCCTCCTGGCAAAAGCACTCCCCCTTCTGGAACCAAGACTTCTAGGCCAGCAGAGCGTAAGGTTGTGGGAACACAAAGCAAAAACTTGGCTAATGGGTCACTTGGGGTGATGGTAAGTGGCACCATTCCCATTTCCACCCCTTGATTCCTGGACATAGGCAACTTTTAAGTTAGATGAAACTCCATTTTTTTAATGTTCCTCTTGGCACTCTGGTATATAGCAAAGCTTCATTTAATATTTATAAATATATATATCATGGCCACTTTTTGGCTTTGGTCAGATGTTCCCCCAGAAAGTTGTGGATTGTTACTGAGGTGATGAGTTGATAGTTTGCATTATGGGAGTAAGCCCCATAGTATGAGAACTTTTGTAGCAAGATTATAACTAAGATGTATAAATAAGCAGAGTGAAGTTTAACACTTTATTCTTTGTTTTCCAATAGCTGGATAGAACTTACACTGGCTTGCAGACCCTTGGTGCAGAGACGGTATGTATTTTCCTTTAGCATTATGGGGAGGGGGGCATTTCTTTTCTTGCTTTCTTTTTTCTTTTCTTGCTTTCTTTCTTTTCTTTTCTTTTCTTTTTTTTTTTTTTTAGTAAGGGTCTCACTCTGTAGCCCAGGCTGGCTTCAAACTTGTCATTTTTCTGCCTACCTCAACACCCTGAGTCCTAGGATTACAGGCATGTACCACCCAACTTAATTAGGGGAGGGGAAAGAGGTTTTGTTTTTTATAAGTTGTTCTTAGCATAAAATTTACCATCATTGCACATTTATCGTTTTTTCAGCACACAGTTCCTTAGCATTAAGTACATTCCTATTGTTGTCAGCCCAGTTGTTGGACTTTTCTCTTGAGAGTCCCATCCCCCCTCTTATTGTTCTGCTTTCTGTCTCTGAATGTGCCTCCTTTGGGTTCTTCATCTGGTATTTGACTTTCTGTCATTGCCTTATTGCATCTAACACATTGTCCATGTTATAGGTAGTATATGTTAGAATTCCCTCCTTTTAAGCCCCCTTCTTTCTTTTTTTGTATTTATGGTATTACATTGACAGTTAGCTAAGTTGTTAACAGTGTCTAGAGAAATGGCCTTCATTATATTAGAAGATATTCATGGGGGCTGGAGAGATGACTCAGTGCTTAAGGCCTTTGCCTGCAAAGCCTAACAACCTAGGTTTGATTTCCCAGTTCCTACATAAAGCCAGGTGCAAGTGGCATATCCATCTGGAGCTCATTTGTAGTGGCTGGAGGCCCTGCCGTGCCCTTTCTTTCTCTCCTTAGAAATAAATAAAATACATTTTAAAAAAGATATTCATTAAGTAACCCTCTGTAGTGGTTTGAACTAGGTGTCCCCC
>PVHP010030551.1:0-21532 GCA_004024765.1 Zapus hudsonius | reverse complement strand
AGCTTCAAGAATGACATTTCTCCAATGGTTTTAATCCTTCAGCAGAATGTTTTTCTTGGAATGGGTTTCTGGGAGGGATTGCAGGCGTCATTCTGGTCGTGTGTGGGTGCCATGCAGAGCACTTTTATGAAGAGAACAGCAGCTGCGTGGGTAGTGAACATATTGACCGTGGCCCTCTCCCAAGCCCACTGATGCTGGCTGCACCATCTTACCTGGTACTGCTGACCAGTACAGAGAATGAGGTAGTCGTAGAATACCACTTCGTCCTTGGAAACCACCACATGCTTGGCTGCTCGGTCTATGCCAGTCATTCTACCAACCACAACATTAACCCAGGAACACAGGGACATCAGGGCATAATCTTTGTCATTAAAACAGTGGCTGCAAAGAGAAAGGCTCCATCAGTGACATTTGAGCAGCTGACGGCAGGGCATTAATTAGACATCTGGTGAGCTGGTTCAAGTCCCCTAGTGAGCAGGGTCTGTGTTCTTGCTGTGAGTTACCAGGACTGAGACTTGGATATATATATATATATATATATATATATATATATATATATATATATATATATTGTTGTTTATGAAACACTTAGTCACAAATTGATATCTTCCCATTAAAGCTAAATGGCTCCACCTGGCTTGGGCCTGTCCACAAGGGGAGGGTGAGTATGTGAGTGTCAGAAATAAATCATGCAGGCTTTCTTCTGCTTCTGTTTCCTGGTGGCTGTAAATCCATGTTAGCTGGTGAACTGTCCCTACTGGCCACAGACTCCAAAGAAATGATGAAGAAAAGTGGCACTGTGGAGGCCATCTCAGTGGCAGGGTCAGAGTACTAAAACTCGGAGAATTCCTATTTGCTAATAATTTTCAATAAAGGCCTCATTCCCAGAATAAATGTATGGCTTTGTGCCAAAATGACAAAACCTGTCTTATTTAAAGATGTCAATTAGGGAATTAAGTTCGAAGCAAATATAACCCCTGGAGATTTGGGGGCCCACTAGGCAGTGCTGAGGTGATTTATGGGGAGCCAATGCTTTTACTTACATGCTGAGGGTTCAGGGTATGGTGGGCTGCATGTGTTTTCATTTTGGGGTTCTGCTGAGTTTGAACACTCCATTGGAAGGTGACAGGAGTGGATTTCTTGTGGATCTGGATTTATTTAGAGAATTTTGGGAAAGGGTGTTTTATAGAATTTCCTGAAAGGTTTCATAGTATATAAGTGACATTTTAATGGTCCTGATCTGAAGACCCAGAATCTAAGATGACAAGACAGCAAATATTTCATTTAAATCTAGGCTGCATGATATTTCTTGGAAAGAACTGTGCCAGGTCTGCACCCCTCTTATCTTGTCAACAAGCCTGAACTCGAGGGACCCTGTTTCCTCACTTCTCAGCATGAGATGATGAGCCCACCTTCCATGTCCGGAATGAACATGAGAACGTAGGAGATAGATGTTTTATCAAGTGGGATGCATATGCGAAGAGCATTATCCTAAATAATATTAATGATGCATAATCCTGTTTACTCTCTTTGGAGGCAAACAGGATTCTGAAGTGGTAATAGGAGGACATTTTTTCTTTTTGATCCACACATGAGTCTGGTCTCTCCACACAAAGAGAATTCTCGTAATGGATACACATTACACCCTGTTACAGGGCCTGTGAAAGAGATGGGAGCTCTGGGCTTTGTGTCTCTCCATGAAACAACACTTAAAAAACAGAAAATTTCTTCTTAATAAAAAAAAAGAGAAAAGAAAATCAGGGACTGGCTTATCACAGGAAAATAATGGATAGTGAGATGAAAATTCTCTTTTTTTTCCTAAAAAAAAAAAAAAGCTTTAAGGGGAAGATAGGAAACTTCACGCTTCCACACATTTGTGAGAGACCCAGAAAGGATTGAGGTTATTTGGTACATGGTCCTTACTGTAAGCCATTCAAGATGAGGAAAAATTAAATGTAGTTAGTGCACAGGGATTAATCTTCTGAGGATTTGCTCAGAGATAAAAGCTCTCAGGGGCAATTTGCAAGAGGCTAAGACAATGCTATTTTTAATGGCAGCAGGACAGTAATGTTGGTAATGTCAGCATGCATGTGGCCGAGTGAGAATCAGAAGTCTGTGCAGTGGGACACTGGCTTGTAGGGACCTTTCCTCAAACACAAAAACAAGTACTGAAGAGCGTGGGCTAATGCTATCACAGCCCATCACTGCCCTGAATGGCATTCCTTGGTTTAAAATAGCATTGGGTAAGACTTTACTATCCATTTTGTTTGTTTTTGAGGCAGGGTCTCACTCTAACCCAGGCTGACCTGGAATTCACTAAGTAGTCTCAGGGGGACCTCAAACTCACAGCAGTCCTTCTACCTCTGCCTCCCAGAGTGCTGGGGTTTAAGGCGTGCGCCACCACGCCTGGCTTTCACTATCCACTTTGGATATTTTGACCCATCTGGACCTTTTTAAGTTCTTCATCAGATGAGTGACAGTATTGGAGATTGTAAATGGCATTTTCCCTAAATTATTTTTGAAGCAAAGCTAATGAGCATTAATGAGAGGGTTAGGGGAGTGGAGTAGCTCAGTCAGTCAAGTGATTGCCGTGCAAGCATGAAGACTTTCGTCTGGATCCTCAGGATCCATGTAGACAAGGGTGTGGCAGTGGGTGTGCACCTATAACCCGGGCACTGGGGAGGCAGACATGGGAGAACTTGCTGACTAACTAGTATAGCTGAACTGGGGAGCTCCAAGTTCAGTAGGAGACTTTTCTCAAAAAAATAGAATGGAAGGAGAGTGAGAAAGACACCTGAAATTGACCTCTGGCTTTCCACACACATGAGCTTGTGCACCTGCACGCTTAAATGAACCCACACACATCGTAACATATACCCGCATCCACTAGCACACCATGTATACTAAAATATAGACGTTAACATACATAACAGAGGTGTTCTCTAAAGAGAGAAGGATGCGAAAAAGGCATGTTTCTTCAGCAAGCTTGGCACTGACTCCGAGGTAATGTGACAAGGGTTGGGATGGAGCTCGGTGGTAGAGCACTGACTACAGCATGTGTAAGGCCCTGAATTCGCTACCCACCCCTGAAAATAAAAAGTAAAAGTTGTCTCATAGAAAAATCTGGACATGGGCTTCTAATCCCAGCATCCAGGAGCAAGTGTTTGAGGTCATTTTAGGACACATAGTGAGGTCTTGTTTCAAATAAATGCTCGTGAATGCTCTCTCTCTCTGTCTCTCTCTGTCTATCTCTCTGTCTCTCTGTCTCTCTCTCTCTCTCTCTCTCTCTCACACACACACACACACACACACACACACACACACACACACACTTGCTAGTCAAGGTGTTAGTGGTGAGAAACAGTGAAGTTCCTGTGAACCACTGAAAGCCACTCCAGGGTGCAAGTGTAAGTCTGTGCAGACCTGCACCTCATGGAAGCTGCCCTTCCGAAGTGGAAACTTAGAGGATTAACTGTGACACTATTGGAAGAACCACTGTAATTAACTTTCACTTATTCAGGGTTGACTGTCCAATTAGTGGCTTTCTCCTGCTTCCTGCTTCTCTCCCCTCCAGCACCTTCCCTCAGCTGCCTCCCGGTCACATCGTTAGCACCTCCACCAGAGGGTGGGTAGTATGGGGGGGCAGAGACAAAAATGGCTATTCAAGAAACTAATCAGAAAAATAAGAATGAAGTAAAACACTGCTTAAGGACAAGTTCACAGTTAGAATTCAGAATGAGGAATTTTAATGATTAAATTTGTGGATACTGTTTGTACTTTTATTTTTGTACTCCACGGTGGGAGATTATTTCCTTTATTGTAGTGCAAAAACATCCTGTTCAGGGTTCAATCTGGGGTCTCAGAGGATGATGATTGCCTGACACTACTCACCCCAGGGGATCCAGCCTGCCTCATGAGTGATGGAAAAGACACAGTTTGTTGAAGGTAACTTTTATCTATTCTACATTATTTTTTGAACACCTGCCTAAAAAAAATTCCTGCCCTTGTGAAGTGTGCATTATAGTTGAAGGATCCAGAACAGAGAGGTTAAACTGAGTTTTCAAAGTAAAATTATATCATAGGATTACAGGAGCAAGTGTAGGATAAACTGGGGTGTGGTGGAGGGCCGACTACAAAGAAATGGGGTAGACCCCATGGGAAAGGCAACATAAGGAAAAGATTTAAAGACCCCCAGGTGGAGACTTGCCTGCTGTGTTTGAGGTATATTGAGGTTCTTGATATGGGTAGAAGGTAGAGAAAAGAACACGCAGAGTAAAAGACGAGATTAGAAAAGTTAATGGGAAAAGACAGATTTTTAGCTCAGAGCATTCTAGAATTTTCTGTGATGATGAAAGTGTTCTGGAGCTATTTTAGTGTGGCAGGCAGCATATCAGCTATTCACACAGTTGCAATGTGGCCAATGTGATTCATTTCAGTTTAATTAATTTAAATAGTAATGGCCCCATGCGGGTAGTAGCTACTATACTGGACGGTGCAGCTCTAGGCAGTGAGGACTTGGTATCATCAGAGACATTATTTTGTGAGTTGCTCTGGTGACCATTGAGAACACAGAGAGGCAAGGACATCAGGTGACTACCCATCCACTCTGCCTGTGCCGGGTCACACCTGCTCTCACTATATCAGACCCAACAAAGGGATGGGCAGAAACCTTTACCATACTGGCTGATTGAAATTCCTTGTAAGATGGCAACAGTTCCCAGGAATCACATATTTAGAAAATGAGAAAACAAAGGAAAGGGATGTCCATACATCAGTTCTCTGTTCTTGGCTGGAACTGGAATTATGTTGATTATACACAATATCCAGTCAGCTTGACTGAGTATACATAGGCTTTCAATAATCAAGAAAACCAGCCTTTTATTTGAGAGAATGAAATCCCTCACCAAGACTCTTAGTGGTAGAGGCAGTGTGTGGATCAGCATCCCTTTGGGTCAAATCCCACATCCTTTTTACTATGATGCAAACACACAAGATGAGGCTGAGGCTTGGGGGTGGAGCACTTATCTAGCATGCTGTAGGACCCAGGTTCCATCCCTAGAACCACAAACAACAATAAAATTCCTTGGTCTGATAAGGATGTCAGTTCCAAGCAGGCCTGTCTCTACTGGCAAGGAGGTTTTGCTCACTGAAGGCAAAGGAGGTCTTTTGTCACAGGGGCTCATCCTCATGATTCTGATATGCCTCCATGCCATCCTGAAAGGGAACAATTTCCTTTCGTGTCATTTGAAACATGGGCAGGCTGTTCCTTGACACAGGGAGGCTAATGTTTCTGTATCCAGATTTTTGCTACCAGACACTGTGAGATTAGTGAAAGCTGTGTGAAAGAGCATTCCCATGAACTGGGGTTGTCAAATGATGGTTCTAGAGAACACCAGAACTTTTCAGGACTGGCAGGGATGGTCACTGCCTTGGCCAGTCCCTGGTACCTATAGCACTGGTGGGGTGGGCGTGAGACCCTTACCCCAGGGAGATGCCTGTGGGGTACAGCCATGGCCATCCTACTCCACTGCCCTGTCTCTTAGAGCAAAACACCAAGGTGGCTCCATTCTAATTGCAGAAACAGGGTAGCCAACTTCCCACAAATACAAAATGGCAGCCCAATCTTGCCCTCCTGGGCTGCTCTTGTAGCAAGAGCTTTGAATTTGTATTTCTGAAGTACTACCAGGACTCTAGGGGGAACACCCTCCCCATGTCTCTTTCCACTTAGAAATCTAGTATAGAAATGAATTAATTAATTAAGACATTCAGGCCTCAGAATCAAAAAGGAAACAGCGTCATACTCGCTTGCTAGAAATTTCCTTTGCTCATTTCCCAGAAGTTTCTTCCCTGGGAGTCCATGAGTTGAAATCAGCGTGAGATTATTAAACTTCAGGTGAGAGCTGAGAAGCAATTAAAAAAGAAAAAGAAAGAAAAAGTTAAGCAATATTCAATGAAAGTTTATTATAATTGAGCTTAATTCACTTCATGTATCATCCAACTCTTTGATTTTTCTTTGAAGGTAGTCATTCTTTTGACACAAGCCTTCAAATAGAATCATTTAAACCAAAAAAGGAAGATGGTGCCGAAGCTACTACTTATAGAAAATTCTAAAAGCTTCCCACAGTTAAGACAGCCTTTAATTTTTTTAAAAAAAAATATGATCGTCAAAGTAAACAAAATAAAAATCCAGGAGTTGAGAGGGAGGGGGTCAATTTGGCATAAATTAAGCAAAGTTTGACAGTCAGACTCCTTACAAGAAAGTCTACCTATACCCACCACAGCAATCAGGAGGCTGACTGCTGACAGCCATTAACTCTGCATGTATCATTCACCCCTTGAGTCCTCGTGGTAACACAAAGAGGTCAGGAAATATGTTGTTATTCCTATTTCAACAGGTGAAACTGAGGCACAAAGACTTCCCAAGGCCAATGCTTGGCTCCCATGTCCATGCATATGACCTATAAAGTGGTCCCCTTGGCATGTGAGGGGGTTGGCTCCAGGACTCACCAGTGGATACCTCAATTTGCAGATGCTCAATTCCCTCATACAAAGTGCTATATGATATGTAAATAGAACCTACACACTTTCTATTACTTTTAGATTATTTATAATATGTAATATAAATGTGAAAAAAATAGCTATTCAGTGTTGGTTAGGGAACAAAGTCTGTATATGTTCATTGTGGTGAAAAGTTTTTCTTCCAAGTATTTTCTGGCCAAGGCTGGTTGAATATGTGGATGTAAAACCTGAAGACACAGAGGGCCGATGGCCCGGCTGTGTGGGCCTGGGGTTGAAAGGGATCCATGGATGGTCTAATTCCCACAGTTTGGCATTAGCTTTTCACATTTAGGCATGTACAATGACTCAAATCAGGATACCAAAATATTACCTAGCAGAATATTCTAGAGGGTTCCTTTTAAAAACAAACCTACACTGGGCATAGTTACATACACCATAATCCCAGACCAGCCAGGGATACATATTTAGACTTTGTCTCAACAAAAGAGAGCAAACAAAATGAGCAAAACTGCCTTCTCTCTGCATCAGGCTTTCCAGAGCCCACGGGCACATTCGCAGGCATTATCACTGAGATTCATCTTTACAACAAATGAGGCTGAGGAAGAACAGGGACCAGCAGGTTGTGGATATTTCATATGCAAGATCAAGGATGAAAAGGTAATTTGTTCAAGGTCATGAAGTTCCATAGCAGCAGGCACCAGCAATGCAATCCACGCCTTCCCTCTCCTGGCAGCACCCTCTCCACTCACCCATGCCACCCTCTCTAACCAGGTCCAAAGAGTCTCCAGGAGTGTGACCCATCCAGGTGGAGGTTTCAAGAACTCACATGTGGGGCTGGAGAGATGGCTTAGCGGTTAAGGCTTTGCCTGCAAAGCAGAAGGACCTGAGTTTGATTCCCCAGAACCCAAGTAAAGCCAGATGTACAAGGTGGCACATGTGTCTGGAGTTCGTTTGCAGTGGCTGGAGGCCCTGGCGTGCCCGCGCTCTCTCTCTCTCTCTCTCTTTCTCTGTCTCTCTCTCTCAAATAAATAAATAAATAAATAAATAAATAAATAAATAAATAAATAAATATTTTTAAAAACTCACATAACTCACATGTGTGTTAAGAAAGCCTCGCTCTCCACTTGCCTTGTGGCATGTCAGGTTCTCCTGGTGCACGTGTGTCCTCTGCTTGGACTCAGCAAAATGTTAGTGTGAGCCGATCTTTTCTCAGATTCTCATTGGTGAGAAAGATAAGATTTTTTCCCCCTAAAATCTCTTAGTTCACATAGCCATTTTCAATCAACCAAATGTCACAAAAGGAGGCCTTCACAGAGTCGGAAGAAAACACCTGCCCTCCCTCCTTTCCCAAGAGGAGGTTGGAAATTTTCCAGCTTGAAATGCTACCAATTTATGGGCAGTCTGTTAAGGAGCACTAAGAACAGGTCAGTGGGTGATGGCACGGGCCGACAGTGCAATAAACTCAGCTGAACCTGACATTTAAAAGCAGCTAAATATTATGAAAGATTTTTCTCTAAATTCTCTATGGATGGCTATCATTTAGGGATGAATATTCCTATTCAATATGAAGAAAGCCAAGCACTTCTTATCCTCTTAATAAAAATAAAAATTCTGCATGTCTTTAAACAGTATAAAGGTCACAATTAACCCTAGCTCCTTAGACTAGTAGTCTGTAAGCATACACCAGTGACAGACCTTGGATTTATTACCATCTAATGGAAAGCACAAATAATTGTCTGTTTATACCCCCAGGCAGCTAAAGATTATCCTGGCTTTGGATCCCCTGTGATGAAAATGCACTTTATATTGCATTTTACATATGGTAGTTACACACAGGCCCTGTGCATCTTCATGTGGATGGAAGGCTTAATGATTTTGCAGCTATAACTCTTACTACAAAAAGAATCCCTTCAGGACTGAATAATTTGAATTATCCAACAACATGAATCAAATGACTTATAAATTGCCAAATTACCACATTATCCCAAATTATGCTATTGTACAACTAAAATTCATCCCAAAAGAGAAGTAGCATTTTTTTTAAAAAAGCACACATCACCTGTAATGATACAATATAAACATGTTTTTGGAAGAGGGAAGGATTTTCTGAGTTTTCTCCCATCCTCGGTCCACATATCGCCGCTTTCCCACATCGTAAGACCACACAGCCGTTCCCAGCTTCCCTCCTCTTCCCCTCCTGCGTCCACAGTGCCTTCTTCCATTCAGGAGACAGGTGTCTGCCCACTGATCCTGTCTCTCTCCCAATCCCTGCTCCAGCCTGTTTCTCTTAGGGTGCTGCTTCCTAAGCCAGTCTGATGCTCATAAGGTGGAGTTGACAGGGACATGGCCCTGCTTTTTTGTCTCCATGTGCAGTGCACATTCTCGAAGCCACCTCAGGTAGCTCTAAGGCAGCTCCTGGAACATTACAAGGGGCAGAAGGAAAAAAAAAAACATGAATGGGAAATGTTAAAAGGAGGACTCCCTTAGGCCAATTACATGAAGTCCAGTTTATTTAAGCAAAGGAAACAAAAACAAGAGATGGTTTGCCAATTGGACAACACCCAGAACCATAGCAAATTCTGCAAAGAATGCCATCAGTCACATTTGAAGAAAAACCACGAGAAGCAGAACACAACTTAGTTGACTATGGCTGAGTTCAGCAACCACTCCAGGGCCTACAGAACCTCACACACCTAACCATGGCTAAGCTCCTCCGAATTAATGGTCTCCAGCGGTTTTATTTAGCAGAAAGAGCTGCCTGGATGACAGTCCAACATGACTTTTCTGCTTTTATTACCAGAACTCACTAACTTTGCCACATGACTTGGCAATGGAAGTTAGGAAAGTTTTTTTGTTTTTTTAAAACAACAACAACAGTGTGTTTTATTTTTCAGGGCACCACATTGCCACATGGCTCAGCACTCTGTTACCAAGGACAAAGTGCAGAATGAATCCTGGGAGCCAACTAACAGGCTTTACTCATATCCACTGGAGGGTGGGTGGGGAGAGGAGAGAGCCTCATCAATTCCCATCAGACCGAAAATAAATTTAAAAAAAATAAACAATGGCAGGCTCCACCAGACTCCAGAAGGTCTGGGTAAATGGAAGCAAGGTTTGCACAGGATTCCAGGAGCCGTAGGAGAAGAAGAGTCATCCAGGGATGAGCAACAGTGGGGTGCCATCATGGCCCTAAGGAGTAAGGCAGGGCAGGAGGCAATGGGAGCGCTGGGACATGCAGGAGGCTGCTGTGTCCAAGGACAGCCTGACAGTTCTCTTTCTTGATTCTGTTCTGTTTTGGTTTGGTTTTTGAACCAGTTTCCCCTGGTTCCCCACATGTCTCTCACTAAGCTTCTTGGGCTTGATGCCCACTTCTCTGGGTGATTTCACCTTGCACGTGTCCTATAATGCACTTCTTTATGCTCCAGTGTTTCTGCTGAGCTATAGATCTGATCCCCAAGTGCTCCAGGATCATCCCACGTTCAGTACGTGTCCAAATGAAGGTGTTCTGGCGTCTTCCAGATCCAATATGCATCCAAACCAAGCTCTTCACAATCCTCATTCCGCTCCTTTTCTCTCTCTGTCATCTCTATGGTCAACTCGCCACCTCTCAAGCGAGGGATCTGGAAGTCCACCTCAGCTCCGCCCTGCTTCCCACTCCCCACATCCATCACTATGTCCAATCACGTGCACCTGGCTCCTATCTCTTGAATGTCCCCACCTGCAATTCCCATGACACATTGCTGTAGTTCACCAGCTTACCTACAGAAATATGCTCAGGACAGTCTCTCTAGCACATATCTCTCTCTTCTGCCCCTCTAGCACATAGTGACTGGAAATTTCTTTTTACCCTCAACCCTATCCAGTGATCTCTGGATTTGCTCACTGTTGTCATGGTAGTTAGTGGCAGAGCTGGGCAGCTAAGATCATGGACTTTGGAGTCAAACTGCCTTAGCTGGTCTCCTGGCACAAGCACAGTCTAGTTTTTGGACCATGGTCGAGTTATTTAACCTTGCTGTGGCTCAGTTTTTTCACCTGTAGAAATGGGAATGATAAAAATCGAATGTGTGATGGAGGTGATAGATTAAAGGGATAGAATACTGCCTGCTGCCTACAATATTTTCAATAGATGTCAACTACTTTTATTGCCTCAACATGAAGTCCAGATTCATTAGCATGATATTTAAGTCCTGATAGTCATAGACTGACCTCACCTCCCTACATCAGCATCCACAGAAGGTTCGGGACTATCTTATCCTTTTATTGAAAACACACCAGCATTCTCATTTTCTCCTGTTATAGTGGTTCTCTCTGTAATCTGATTTAACAATACCCAAATACTTCATTTCATTTGGGCTAAAATCATGAAGCTTACAATACTCTGGCTGTTCTGACGATGGAATATGAAGACGGGATGTTTAAGATTTTAATTTGCTTATGTATGAATATGCAGAAAAGTTCCCTCAGACAGAACAGCAGGTCACCGGGTACAGCTTGGCTCTGAGCAAGCGTGACAGGATTGGTACAAACAATAGTCACAGATTTAATGGTGCTGGCTTCATGTCTATCAACACTATCTAGCCTAGCCACACTGGGAACTCTCTGCTTCAAAATCAAAGGTCACCATATTGTGGGAAAAAAAAAGTTCAAGTTAAGTGATCAAGCCAATGAAACATTAAACAAGTGCACCTGCATTTTTGCAGCAAATAATTCCAGTGGGGATTTCACGTTGCTGTGGCTACAAAGGGAGGAACAGCTCAAAGATACTTGTAAAGCAGGGAGGGATTAGAGTATCCAGGGAAATAAGTAAACGGTATTGTGTTTCACTCCATGTTTCAGGAGGACAGCTACAAAATTAGGTCTAAACATCCTTATCCTTCAAATAAAGAGTATCACACTGCCAATTTACTGTGAGCACGACAAAGAAGCAGAGAACTTTTCATGTCCCTTGCCTTTCTAGGCAGGGGAAACCTGTCAGTCTGCTGGGCCATTGCTCCTGAATTTTTTTTTTTTATATTTTTGCTGATTTTCTTGGCACGGTGAAGGCAGCCAGCCAGAGCAAGTGATTTAATTAACTGCTTTTATTAATGCTTCTATTTAAACAAACAGATAATGTAGAGAAAAAATGATTACCTCACATCCATCTAAATGTTTCAATTTAATTTACTAAAAACCTCTGCTTTCTGAATTGTTCAAAACTATTTGCTAAATGAAAATAAATCCTAGCTCCAGATAGATATTTGAATATTGCCCAGTGCTTAAAGGTGCTTGCTTTAAAAGCCTGCAGGCCCTGGTTTGATTCCCAGCAGCCACATAAAGCCAGATGTACAGTAAGTAGTACATGAGTCTGGAGTTTGTTTGCAGTAGCAAGAGGCTCTAATGTCTACCTACTTCATCGTGTTCTCTCTCTCTCTCTCTCTCTCTCTCTCTCTCTCTCTCTCTCTCTCTCTCTCTCTCTCCTGGCAATCGATATTTTTTAAAAGGTAGATATTTGACCTAACTAGAAAGCGGTGCAGGTAGAGGCAACCCAGAGCAGAGAGAGGCCTAGTTCGTTCTTAAGGATAAATACAGTGACACACCGATGATCAAGTGTTAGAGATGGAGGCAAAGGTTAGGGGTTATAGTGAGCTTCCACTATTGAAGACAAACGTAGCAGGAAATAAATCAGAATAAAATATTTATTAGAAGTATATATCAGATGAAGAGAATCTAATATTTTCCCCTGAAAAAAATTATCTTTATTCAACACAGTTTTTAAAAATTTTGGGGGTGGGGTGGGGTGGGGGTGAGTTTCGAGGGAGGTTCTCGCTCTAGCCCAGGCTGACCTGGCACTCATTCTGTAGTCCCAGGCTGGCCTTGAACTCATAGCCTCTACCTCAGCCTCCCAAGTGCTGGGATCAAAGGTGAGGGGTGTGTGCCACCACACCAGGCTCAGCACTGGTTTTTGTTGGTTGTTTATTTGGACCATGCAAAAAACTCTTGGGCTGGCTGCTTACTTCATTTCTGTTTCGCTAGCAAAACTATTAGTAGCTGTGTGCATGGCTGTGGAGCTGTTGATCACACACACACACACACACACACACACACACACACACACACACACACACACACACTGACCTTCAGGGGAGGAGACAGAGAGAGGAGGAAGAGAGAAGAGGAGGAGGGAAGAATTCTGAGCAGACCAAACAGGTTGAGGGGTCACAGGGTGAGGCACAATCTAGGAGTCTCTCCCTGACTCTACTTTCTTTTCCCTTGGGTATCATCTTGCCTGGCTCCACCTTGGGTGGTGAGTCAGAGTGTTCCTGTTCTCACCAGTCCCCTGTAGAACCAGGATGGGATCTGGAGAAAGTCAGAGAGTTCCTGTTCTCACCAGTCCCCATAGAACCAGGATGGGATCTGGAGAAAGGGAATAAGGAGCAAGTCTCCTAAAGCTAATCTGAACACAGGGTGTGCTCTGGGTCAAGGAATTAGGAATCAACACCAGACCCAACTCTAAGGTGCAAGCATCTCCTACAGTGACCTGGATGCTCTGAGGAGTTTCCAGAGACCTGGTAGGGAGTGTCTAGGTGGTCAGGATCAGGATCTGTGGGGAAGATTTGGGGATTCAAGGTGTCAGATGAAAAGCTTATTATCTCTGCTTAGAAAGCAATGCATAAATCTTTACTTTTTAAAAAAAGTGTCGTGTTTGACGATTGAAAGAATGAGGGTAGTATTGGGGAGTTTTGATCAAATATGCTCAACTTATTTGAATTTTTCTTCATATTTTGGAGGGAGTAATTAATGTTTACATACATATATGCAGTGAAACAATATGCTTTAAGTATATGTTTATATATACATTAACCATATATACAAGATATAAATAACAAGATGGCAGCTATAAGACAAACCAGAAAGCCTTTGTACACAGGAAGTACAAAACACAAGACACAAATCAGTGAGGTTCACATGACTGAATAACAAAGCATTATGGGACTAAGAAAGTGAGTGACATCACTTCCGGTGATGAAGAAGGGGTTATATTTTGGGCAAGTGATGGCCATTAGGAAGGCTTTATTGACACCATATGGGCCAGCTTCCTCATGGGTGGCAGGTACTATTTCTTGGGTCTCGATTCTTATCCATGATAGTTACAGCATCAAGCTTTGTGAAATGCTTTCTACTAGGTTCTATTTAGTATGTAAATATCAGGAACATGGGCTAAAAAGTTGAGTTATATAATGTTAGTGATAGCTTAGTTATTAGGCTTAGTAGGCCCTAAAGTCATGATGCTAGAAGCTATATGATTTGTTGAGAATTAGAAAATGTGGTTTGGAAAACAAGCCCATAAACTAGTTTAGCTACATTATTATAATTATTATAGGGGAGGGGAAATGGTTTCCTTTTAGATAAGACTGCTAATTTTGAGGAATTAAGAACCATTACATAAATGGTTCTTAAATGCAACTGCATGTCAGAATGACCTGGAGAGTCTATCAAACACACACGTTCCTGGAACCTACCCCAGCCCTAATGAGTTATAACACAAAGTATGGGGCCCCAGAAACAATATTTCTACAACCCTCTCTACTCACACCCACATGGTGCACCTTTGCAGAAGTGCAGTCTGGGACTTTCATAGTCAGCTGCATATAGAATGATTACTCAATATTAAACCTAAGGCCAAGGAGGGGAAGTCACAGCATTTCCCTCCACTACACATTCTTAAAAGAGGAAATTCAAAGAGCTTTTGTCTTCAAGTTCAAATGCCGTACTATGCTGATAGTGTTGGATTGTTTTTCTTTGAAAGGAATTACCTTCCAAGGGACTATAGTTAATGATAAATATGGTTTTCAGGGCCATGTTCTCAGTAGATGTCCTGGTCTGGGTCTCACATAAGGGCTCACAGAACTCTCCCCAGAGAGGGATATTTAGATCTTAAATATTCCACAAAGGATCATATGCTGAAGGCTTGGTTGCCAAAGGGACTATATTGGGAGGTGGTAGAAGGAAGGAAAAAAGAGAGGAAGGAAAGAAGGAAGGAAGGAATGAGGAAGGGAGGGAGGGAAAGAAGGAAGAAGAGAAGAAGAAAAGTAGGAAGGGAAGGAAGGAGGGGAGAGAAAGAGAAAGAAAATGAAAGGAAAAAAGGGAGAAGGAAACAGGAAAGGAAAGGAGAAGAGGAAAGGTCACGGGGGGATGTGCTTCTGAGTATATTGAGACCCTAGCTCTTTTTTCTTGGTTTCCTGGCTGCCATGATGTGAGCAGTTGATCTACTTCCTGTTCCCTGACACGATGCTCTTCTTCACAGGGGCTGAAAGTGATGGAGCCAAGAGAGAGACTATGAACTGAAATCTCAGAAACTATATGCCAAAATAAACCCTTCCTCCTTTTCAGTTGATTTTCTTAGGCATTTTGTCGCAGTGATGGAAATGTGGCTAATATTCCACTTGCCCCCATGCCTGTCTTTTAGGCTTGGCTCTTACTGTTTCTTAAAATCTCTACCTGATATCAAGGAGTTTGACATCTCCTTATTCCCCCAGAGCACTTGTGTATAGTTCTAATTTTACCAGGGTAAAGCATTCAGTGAGCAGGAATGATAGCTTCAATCCTTCCTCTGCAGGAAGCTATGGGTTCAGAGTTGAGGGGGAGTTAAGTTAGGATGTGTGACTGAATGAGTATGGTGGTTGGAATGTATAGCCCTATAGACTCAGGCATTTTTTAAAATTAAGAATGAGCTTGCACTTTGAGTCTCTAGGAGGGAAAAGAGGTACTTCACTGGGAAGCCTGTCGTGTAGTCCAGCACTAAGGTATGTGAAGAACAGTTGGAGCGCTGGCTGTTCATGTTTGCTGGCTGTTTGGTGGTGTCTCTCTCTTTGTATCTATGGATGTGAGCCAGCCTCTTCTGCCAATGATGGTGCTTCCCCTGGAATCTGTAAACCTGAAGTAAACCCTTGCCTCCCATTAAGCTGCTTCTGGTCAGACGTTTATCACAACAACAATGGGCACTGCAACAGTAAAGATGGATAGTGTCCTTTGGTTTTAGGGGAAAGTGAGGCTGTACATGAAAAAAATGTGGATGACATGATAGAGCCGGTGTGGCCCAAGGAGTCAAGGAAGCTGAGTCACCAGTTAATGAGCCCATTCCCTGAATTTCTAAGGTGGCAGGTCTGAGGTAGAAGTCAGGAATTTATGTTTCTAGTTAATTCCCAAATGATTTTCTGTATTACTTATTCCTAACTGTGACCCAATACCTGACATGGATAAACTTAAAGAAGAAAAATAATTTTGGATCACAGTTTGAGGGGATTCAGTCTATTGTGGTGTAGAAGGCCTGGAAGTGGGGACATAAAGTAACTGTATTGTATCCACAGCCAGGAAGCAGAGAGAGATGAAGGCTGGTGCTCAGTAGGTGTGGTAGATGAATCTCCAAACCAGGCATGACTTTGGGGAGGAAAGAATTTATTGAAGGAACAGACCCAGGGGAAGTTAAGAAAAAGGCTGGCCCCCTTTTACAGGAGCAAGCAGAGAGAGAAACAGCACCTCCAGAAGCAAGCAAGCATACTCCTAACACACTGTGATTCACAAAATGCAGATCTCCAGACCAGGGTTCTAGCTCTTCTTTTGCATATCTATCCTTAGTATTTTACATCCAAATTAGAAAGGGTCAGTCCCCAGGAGGCTAGGCCATAGTGGCACTTCCTCCAGCCAGAAGCCTGGAGACAATTAATAATTTTAATAAATCCTTAATTCTTTTGGGGGACATTATTAAAACTACCACAGTACCCCATTTTAATTACCCCATTTTAATTCATTCTGAGACCTCAGTCTACAGGGCAGTCTTGCCTACATTCAGTACTCACTCTCAGCTATCTCCAGCTGTTCTCAGAATTGAGTAACTCTTGGACTCCATGGAGGGTTGTGAAAACACAAACCCCTGGGTTCCATTCCCAAGCTCCTAAATCAGCTCTGATAGAATCTACACCTCACATCGCCTCTAGGTCATGTTAAGGTGCTGGTCAGCTGATCACAGATCTGACCTCACCCCTAACACAAAGAAGAAATGAAGTACTGTGTTTGTTAAGACAAGCTTCCCACCCCTCTGCCCACAATGCCATCTTTCTTTGCAGCCCTAGTTTCTTGTGGTGCAGCACAGGGGAGATGGGTGGAATTCCTGTCACAGACACAAGAACACCAACAGAGCCTCCTGGTACAGCCTTCTTGCCAAACCCTTGCTTCCCCACCACCTTTGTCTCTGCCTACATGCTTTGCAAAGTAAGATGACTGAGTAGAAAGAAGTGACCAGCTAAGAAACTAAGGGGCGTGAAGAGTGGTCTAGCAGATGATGCAGGGCCTACCTATGTCATCTTGGCCCACCTGGTCACCTGCAATGGTTCTCCCACTGCCAATCCCTTCTGGCATCCTTCCACCAAAGGGCATTCTCTGGACATGGGAGCAGGAGGAACATGCTGATGCTATGCAAGAGCCGGTAGGCAGGGGCCTCCTCAGCCCTCGGAGGGCCTCTTCCCGGCTGTCTCCTCTGACCGCTCCAGCAGGATGGACCTCGGCTGCCTGGAGCAGCAACCCACTGACAATTTTGTTGGGGGAGGGGGCTTTCTTGTCTTTCCTCACTCCGCTGTCTCAGACTCCTGCTCTCTCAGATAGTAGTCCCTTCAGACTTCTCCCACATAAATGACCTGCACCAAAATTCTTTGGTTTTGGTTCAGTTTGAATGAACGCAAACCAAGAGCAGGGGCAGCAATACAACTGTCTGAACATGATCCAGGAGCAGACAGTGAGGGTGGAGTAGGTGGAGCACTCTGCTCAGGGCCAGGTAACTGGTTTATGCTTGTAAGATCATGAGGCATGCATTCTACCCAGCATTCATTTCAAAGAAGCACCAAGAACCCACAGATGTCAAGAAGCTAACACCTGCCCTCAAAAACAAAACAAACCCAAACAAAAACAACAAAAAACAATCTTAGTGTTGACCAAAATGGATCGCTTTTCTTGGATTCTGAGATGTGTCAAGTAGAAAAGCTGCCGGAAAGGAGCAGGAATGGATAATTTCAGTAAATGAAGATTCTTTTACTTAACACTGATTACATTTAAATAAGAATGGATTTAGCAAGTCTAGTTATGATCTGTGAACAAGGGCATGGTCCAGGCCATTCCTTTCTTCTACCACTGGGCTATCCCCTGACCCTGCCAGGTCATTCTTTCTCTGAAGGCATGATGTCAAGTTATTCTGCCTGGAAGAGACTAACCCTCTGTGCTTCACACACACACCCCAAGTCCCTTTCCCCTGCCAGCCACCAGACAGACTTCTGCATCAGGCCCTGGTGACTCCACAGTAATAACAACACCACAAAATAGCAAGATGTGACCTGTTCCTGGGCCTCTGCCTTGAGAAGTGTCTACCTCCTCCCCAGGCTCCCAGGAAGGCAGTGCATACATGCCACCATCCTTGCACCAGGCTACTTGAACCCCGGTGCGAACAAGCAATCAGGGGAACAGAAGCCCTTCCATTCATGTGACAGAGACCCATAGGACAGAACAGTCACAATCAGCAACCTACTCATGGGAGGTTAGCTCTGAGATTAGCAAGCAAGCACTGACTATTTAATTAGTCCCCTAATTAGTGACAGGCTACACTGAAGGTTTCAGATGTCCTCGGATGAATATAAGGATACAGAGCCTAATTAAGCTGCCAGCCCTAGGCTGGTAACTGCCAGTGCCCACAGCTGGGCCGGATCCTGTGAAAACGTGCAGCCTGATAACAGGAATCATGGTCACTTGGCTATGATCAGTGCTGTGAAAACACGCCTGGCCAGCTCCAAGCTAGTCTTTACCTCAGTTTGTCCAACACATGAAGGATCAAGTCCAGGCTGAGAGATCTGAAGCTTCATCTTTTGATGGGATTATTGGGCCATGTCATTTATATGTTTGTTTGTTTGTTTGTTTGTTTTTGAACAAAGGTTTCTTAGTAGAAGAGAAACACGAGCAGACGGGCTTTATCGAGTCTGCCAGCAGTGCCTCCTGTGAATGACAGTAGAGACTGCTCTAGTCCTATAAAGAGTCTTAGGGACACCGATAGCTGTCATCCCATGGCTTACTTGTGCATTCTTTCTAGTGAATCTCAGGGCCTTCAAGAGAGCCTGCGTTAGAATTGAAGTCAGAAGGATTTTAAAATGGTTGTCAAAAGGAAGTGCACCGCGGTTAGGAGTAAATACTGTGACAGAGTAACATAGGGGCTTGTGCTGCAATAGAATAAAATAGTAACTGCTTTGCCCCTTTCTTCTCTCCGATATGGCCAAAGTTGAGCACAGTCCTGAGCATGCTTCAATGTTCCCCGTCATAGGTGCCTCGTCCACTGTGAGCTTCAGTGCCCTCGGTGCTGCCTGTGACACCAGTGACAGTGAGACCTACATCACAGTCATGCTGTCCATCATCCCAATGCTCAGAGCTGGCATCATCGCCGTCCACAGCCTGGCAGTGATTGTCACCAACTCCCTGACTGATGGCATCACCCACTGTCGGACTTTCCTTGAGCTGGGTGCTGGCCTGAGCATGGGGCTGAGAGACCTGGATGCACCTTTGCCATTGGCATTGAGGAGCATGTAGGTGTGTGGGTTACTGCCCAGCATCTTGTCTGATTGTGGGTATGATCCTGATCCTCATCTTTGAGTAGGTGCTTGGCCTCTTGGTTTCACTGATACCCTTATCCTCTCCAGAGTAGCACCACTTTATGTAAAAACCACCCCTCCTTAGTCCATAATGAACAACTCAACACACATTCATAAGCAACTGCTCTCTCTATTGTTGGCCTTGGAAATGCAGTGTCCTCATGATCAACATCTTTTGTCCCCATCTGGCCCCTGCCCTGTGCCATGGACATCTGTGCCCACTTATCTCCTAGCCGGGTCCCTTACCAGTGAGGATGGCGACCTCTGGCCTCCACACATATCACCATAGAGTACTCTATGTATAAGGATGAATTAGAACTGTCACTTTTCTCCTCCCTGGTTGAATTCTTATTCATATCAGATCTAACCAGTTGATGTGTCTGTGAGTACCCCTCTCTCCCAACTGTATAGTAACCATTAGCAGAGTGTTGCCTTGGGGGCTGAGACTTCTTGGATAGAACCACTCTCCCTGCAGCTTTGAGTTGCTGGGCTGGAGGATAGAATGCTGCCCTTCACCAGTCTCTGGCCCAAGCTGTGTCCAATAAAGTTCTTGTATGTGAAGCCCTAGAGAAACTAGGAATGAAAGGGACATACCTCAACACAATAAAGACTATAAATGACAAACTTACAGCCAACATCATACTAATTGCAGAAAAACTGGAAGCATTTCCTCTAAAATCAAGAGCAAGAGAATATTGCATGCTCTTTTTACCTGTGGTTACCTTCTCATTGCTGAGAAAAACATCTGGCCAGAAGCAGCTTAAGGGAGGAAGCTTCATCATGGTGGAGGAAGCTGGCTCACTTCATACATCCACAACAAAGAGAGAACAAAATAGCCAGAGCTCAAGAACACATCTTGGGGGTGGACCCAAGATCCATCCCCAATGACACTCCTCCTCCAGAAGGGCTGCACCTTCTGGAGATTGAGTAGACAGCTTAACCAAAAATACCTGAGGCCATGGGGACATTATATTCAAACCACCACACTGCTTTTATTCAATATAGTGTTTAAAGTCTTAGCTAGAGCAATAAAGCAAGAGAAATAAATAAAAAGATAAAAGTTGAAGCCAAATTATTTTCAGTTGTAAGCAATATGATCCTGCATTCAACAGCCCCTAGTAATTCCACCAGGAAACTTTCAGATCTGATAAGCAATTTCAGCAAAATAATAGGATTCCAAATCATCATGTTAAAAATCAGTAACTTTCCTATATAACAATGGTGAACTTGCTGAGACTTCCCAATAGTTTCAATATAAATAAATAAACAAAACACCAAGGAAGAAACCTAACCAAGGAAGTGAAAAAACCCTCCACAATGAAAACTTTTAAACCCTGAAAAATTAAAGAAGATGCTAGAAGATGGAAAGGCCTCCAAGGTCACAGATTAGCAGAATTAATATTGTGAAAATAGCTAAATTATTGGAAGTGATCTATTCAGATCCAACACAATCCTAATCAAAATTCCAACAATATTTTTCATAGAACTAGAAACAATCATCCTAAAATTATTAAGGAAGTGGAAAGGACCCTGAAATAGACATAGCCATCCTAAGCAGAAAGAAAAATGCACGAAGTATCATAACACCTGATCTCAAATTACGCAATGGAGCCATAGTGCAAAAAACGTCATGATACTGACACAAAACAGACACACAGACCAGTGGAATATAAGAGGATCTGCTTTCTTTAACAAATGGTGCTGGAAACTCTGGTCATCTACACAGACAATGAAACTACACCTTACACATGAATCAATTCAAAAATTGATCAATGGCCTTAATGTAAGACCTGAAATTCTGAAGTGGCCAGAGAGGGAAAAAAAAACCTTTAGATATAGGAAGAGTACCAAGTGTGATGATTCATGCCTTTAACCCCAACACTTGGGAGGCAGAGGTAGGAGGATCATTGTGAGTTTAAGGCGAGCCTGGGACTACAGAGTGAGTTCTAGGTCAGCCTGGGCTAGAGTCAGACCCTACCTCGAAAAAAAATTTCTTAAAAGGGTTGGAGAGATTGCTAAGTGGTAAAGGTGCTTGCCTGCAAAGCCTAACTCCCTAGGTTTGAGTCCCCAGTACCCACATAAAGCCAGATGCACAAAGTGGCAAGTGAATCTGGAGTCCATTTGCAGTGGCTGGAGGCCCTGGCATGCCATTGTTTCTGTCTTTCTTCTTTTTATCTCTTTCTACTTGTAGATAAATAAATAAAAATATTTTTAAAAATACAAAAAAAAATGTAGGAATAGGTAGGGACTTTCTGAAAAGAAACCCAATAGCTCAGAAAATGTTATCAACAGTCGACAAATGGGGACGTATAAGATTAAAAAGCTTCTACACAGCAGTTAACAAGAGTGAAGAG
>PVHP010030550.1:0-21589 GCA_004024765.1 Zapus hudsonius | reverse complement strand
GGAGACTCCATCCTGGCAGGGAAAACGATGGCATGAGCAGAGGGCTGGACATCACCTCCGCCACAGCACTGCAAACAGCGGCAGGAAGGTGTGCCAAACTCTGGCAAGGGGAAGCTGGCTTATAACCCCATAAGCCCGCCCCCGACAACACAGCTTCATCGAGGTTGTAAAACCCAAACTGCCATCAGCTGAGGATCGGATCGATCTATCAGAACACATTCAATTGTTTGTGGGGGACACCTGTATCAAACCATGACACCAGGGTTTCCTCTTTCACTTTGCCTTTGCTTTTCTCTTCTTTTCTGCTGGATTTTTTTTCTGTGTGTATATTAGCCTTCTCATTTTCTACATGCCCATGGAGGAAACAAGACTCATTTGTAGCTTTGAGGATATGTCCTGTACTGAGAGACTGGATTAGATGCTCAGTTGCCCCCAGACCCATCTCAAGTTCTAATGGAAATAATCTGATGGGTTCCTCTTAGATGAGGACTCCAACAGGACATACTATACATATGGTGGCCAGGAGTTTACCTTAGGAATATAAAGGTTTATTATAAAGTTGTCACTGTGAACACAAAAACACTGCTTTTTATACAAATTATTTTTTAAAAAATAGAGTTTTAGCACCAAGTGAGACATCTCTATCACACCCTCCAAGGCTCAGGGACCATGTGGAAGAGGTGGCAGAAAGAATGTCAAATCCAAAGGAAGGGGAGGACTTCTTGCAACGCTGTCTTCTAGACACAAAGTGGCCTTGATATTCATGATGTCACAGTGTCTAATGCAACCTACACAAGACCTGTGTAATAGGAGGGGAAAAATGATGACAGCAAAATAGGAGACTGGTTGAAATAAAGATGGGATTTGGTGGGGGTATTTGGGAGTGGAAAAAAGGGGTGGTGGGAGGGGATTATGATTGCAGTATACTATCTATATTCAGAGAAGCTATCAATAAAAAGTTATATATATTATATTATATACGCATACAAACACAGGCTGTTGCTATAGCAATCACATTCTGATGTATGCTGTCAAGTAACATTTTAGAGACATATATAATAGAGGAAAGAGTGATGTTTATTTATTTCATTTTGCCTGCATGGATCTCTTCTCTGTTCTTTGTATCAGTATCCCATTTAAAAAAAATTAGATTATGACACTTTTCCATTCCCTGAAGTCCTTGTGATATAGTGAGTCACATGACTTTTCTCTCAAAATAGCCATGCAGCATGGAGAGAAATAACTCAAATAACTACTAACATAGGACTAGAGGAACCAAATATGGGAGCTACATAAAACGGAATACTATTGGGTCATGAAATTCTGATACATGCTACACCATCCAATGAACCTTCAGGCCAATCAATATACCATGTGAAATCAGTAAGACACAAAAGGTTAAATATCTGGGTGCATTTTAATTGAAAAATCCTAGAATAGACAAAATTCATAGAGTTAGAAAGTGGACTAGAAGACATTTTTAACATTTTATTGAAAACTTTCATAAATACAGAAATATACCAAATGACCATAATCCCCTCACATCGCCCCCTTTCCCCTCTCAAATTCATAGAGATAGAAATAGGACCAGGGGATTAGGAAAGGAGACCATGAGGAGTCACATTTAATGGGAACATAGTCCCTGCTTGAGTTAGGAAGGTGTGTAATGGAGTGATGGTCAATACACAGCATGGTGCTCAATGCCACCAAATGATATACTCAAAATAGTTAAAGTGATAAATTGTATGCTTATTTGTCACAAGTATACCAGGCTTGATAGCATATGCCTTTGCTCCCAGCTAGCTACTTGGGATCCTGAGGCTAGAGGCTTGATCCAGAAGTTGAAGTCTGAGTCACATAATGAGACTTACTCTCACACAATGGCAAGTACATAAACACTTGAGGCCATCTCATCCATTTCTTAATGGTGGTTCATCAAGTCATATAGTTAGGTGAGCTAATTATATGTATCTTGGTATATCCATATGCATAGCCGATGACTGGCTTGGTTTTCTTTTTAATCATTGTAACTACTGTTGCCTCCTTTCCCTCTAAAATCTGTAGCTGTTCCCCAGCTGTCTGGTCCTAGCAAAATAGTAACCCAACCCCAGCTCATCTCTATCCAAGATCCGAACCAGTAAATGAATCCATCAGGACACACTTTACCCTAAAGATAATTTCACCGAGATGCTCACTAGGGAGAGATAGTATTCCCCTGTAGAAATGTAGAACGTTATATACACTCCAGCTTTGCCAACTTCTGTCTTCAGCAAGCCAAGGTCAAGATCTCTACTGTGTGTGTAATTCCCTATATTATTTTACTTTATTTTTCTTTAAGCTACTCTGTTTTTACTGAAATACAGCTTTTAAAAGAAAACTTTTAGGGTGTTATTATAAATATAAAACTAATATCTATTGCCATAATGAGAAGGCAGACTTTATAAAACATGGTATCAAATTTTTATCATTGTGTATCAAAAGATTAAGGCTTGTTTTCTCCTCTCAAAAATGTAAAGCAGTTAAGCCATTCTAGCACCAAAGATGTTCTCTTTGGCTTAAAGAAAAGACTAGGATGAGGTTTGCAATGGGACATCCTGTTTTACATTGAGGTTCAAGTTTATTCTTTACTTTCCCCATGTAACACTCCCATGTGCTCATCTAATGCCAATGATACAAGACTGCATTAGTTACTTTCTCATTGCCAGGATAAAATATTTTACTAAAGCAATTATTATTATGGTTACTTTTATTATTATTTGGCTCACAGTCTAAGAGACTATAATCTCTCGAGGTGAGAAAGACATGGGCGCAGAAGCATAATATTTACAGCCCAACCCCCAGTCCTAATGAACCACTTCTTCCACTTAGACTCCACTTCCAAAAGGTTCCACAACCTCCCAAAATACCACCACCATCTGGGGATCAAGTGTTTCCCACACATGGGTCTGTGGGGGCATTTCACACACCATTCAAACCATAGTAGCATCCTGTTCTTTCGAAGACATAGGTCTTAGTCAAGATTATTTAAGGATGGATAAACAGATGCCTGAGAATAACAGAGGCTTCCTAGGCTGTCCATTTAAGATGACTAGCTTGTATTGAAGTTACACCAGAGAGGCCAGGAGAGGTGGTGCATGCCGTTAATCCCAGCACTCAAGAGATGGAGGTCAGAGGATCACTTTGAGTTCAAGGTTAGCTTGGGCTGTATAGTGAGTGCTAAGCCTACCTAAGCTAGAGTGAGACCTTACCCCAGAAAAAAAGAAAAGAAAAAGATTCCACCAACAAGACCTTGGATGATGGCTGACATCTTCACACAGGGTCCAAATGAAGCCTATGAGGAAGTGAGGAGACAAACAGGAAACCAATCAACACAGCAAGTCTGATAACCTTTGAAAGGTCAATGGAGACAGACACCAACGATACCCAACACAACCCAGGGCAAAGATCCAGAGATTCTTACGATCTCAACAATAAAGCCGACTTAAAATTCACCCACTATGGCTCAGGGAACTTAGCAGAAGAGGGGGCAGAAAGAATGTAAGAGCCATGGTAGGGGAGAATATCCAGAGACAGCACCCCCATCAGCAACAATACACAAGAGGGAAAGGAAAAAAAGAGAGAGATGAAAACTGGCTACCTCTGGTGCAGTTCATACCCCCTTCCCTATGGACAGATCCAGTATGTGCACCGAGGAAGGACCCCAGTGGGTAGAGGACAGAGAGGAGGGAAACGGGGACACATTCACAAGATTTGTTCCTACAATGTATATACTTATTCACAGACATCTGCCCTGTGCTTCTCAGGTATCCCTTCCTTCCATACTTCCAACAGCCCTTCAGCAAGGCATCCCCTATTTTGCAGACCAGGCTCAGAGGCAGAAAACTTCTGGCCAAAATTCACACACTTCCTAACATTCACCTTTAGACTAGCGTGAGTATCCAAACTCAGCATCCAGCCTCTTAAAGTTTCACATCTAGCACCTCCTCCTTTGCAGGCTCCTGCATTGGACTGGAAGTGAATACCAATGCTGCCTTCCTTCTCAGCCATGGGCTTTAGTACTGGGCTTCCTGCTAGCAACCAATGACATTCATTCTTTTTTATTATTGTACATAATGAGTCACATTATTTAATGGGAAAAAATAAGTTGTTATCTCCCGTTCCCCAATGCCCCTCTTCCCTACCCCTGATCAGCTGGAGATCCTCCTCCGTGGGCAGTCTGGATCAGTCCTTGGGGCAGGGGACCATGGATAGCCTAGGAGTCAGCCTGGTTCTGCCGGCCTTAGTGTGTTGCTACCGAGGGCGGCCATGACTTTGGGTATTCTCCCCCGCCAAGGCTCTCACAATCTTTCTGCTCCCTCTTCTGCTCAGTTCCCTGAGTCATAGTGGGTGAGTATTTTAGGGGTCTCTGCACTTCTGCTTTAGGTTGTGTCAAAAATCATTGGTGTCTGTCTCACTGGTGTATCCTGTGTTGACTGATTGGCTGGCACTATTGGTCACTTGTTCATCCCATCATTCTCTGTGGGGTTCCATATGGATCCTCCACGGTATGTCTGGGGTGGCTCATCTCTTGTCAGGATAATGACATTCATTCTTGGTCCTCTGTTAGAAACAAAATGAAACTTGGATTTCTATCCAGAAAGAGAGCTAAATTTGTAATCTTTTTAAAATAAAAATCATTAATTTCCTATAATGATAAGTATATATTAAACACCTCATTTTACTACTTTTGAAATTTATTTTTATGATTTCTTTTTTTCAAAATGGCATCTAACAATGTCTGGTCTAAGATTATAGTCCAAGTAAATCTTTGTTTCAATTATAATCCTTCTAAAACAGCAATGAGTGGAAAAGCATGAGGCACCAGAAAAAAAGCCATCTTTCTTCAGGCACAAACTTTGCTTTTCTTCCCCTCAGCTGCTTACTTCTGTACAATAACAGACTGGAGAAAATCATGTTGCAAAGGTTGGCATCAATAGAGTTTATGTTTTTCAGAATATTTAATAAAAGGCCACCAAATGTTAAAATAATTATCCATTTCCTGTATGTGTGCAAGTTTTTCCCACTGCTAAAATTTCTTAATTAAAAAAAAACTTAATGAAATGGCTTCTGTTAATTAAGAAACCACTGTAGAGATTGCAGTCAGTGACTCATGAGGAACTTTTGTTTCCTTCCTGGTGTTCTTCATCACTCTAGAAAAGTCTTGCAGGTAGGCTTGTGAACATCTTTCTCTCCTTGGATGGTTCTTCTCTCTTGTTCCAATGCCGAAGCTGTGACATCCATCCTGTTCAACCAATTTCATTTTCTTCCCATGGAATCGTCTTAATATACTAACACAGCAATAACTAGAAAGTATGAGAAAGAAAACTAATGACTTAATAACGTGGACCATTTTGCTTTCTATCCACTCGGAGCCACTGTCCAGTGTTGCTGTAAGATGAGGAACATAAATCATTGCAAAATTCAGTTCCCATGTGTTTTTACACAGTACTCTCCAGACAATGAGTGTCATTTGGCATTTTATGACATATTTAAAATACACGTACCACATACCCTGACCTTAGGTTCTAATTTTCATATAAGATGTAACATTAAAGGTGGAGTCAAAATTCTTTGAAGAAAGGTAGCATTACCGTGTGAGTCATACGCTTTCCTTTGTTTCTATAACAAATTGTTGGGCGTTTTCCTTTAAGCATGATCTTCCCATTGAAATCTGTAGTACAAATTATTGCTTATATTTTCTCTCTTTCCTCCAGTGCTACTTACATTACCATTGGTAGTGAACCTCTCCCAGGCTTGCAAAAGCTTTTATGAGTTGCCTCATAAGGCATGAAGCACACAGAGCTTCTACTGACACACTAAGTCCTAAGCAGAGCACACCCAAGCTGGGAAATGGACATGAAGACTTAGAAGGACCCAAGGGAGGAAGTAGAGTGCCCAGGTGTCCAATACACAGGACTTTCTCAACAAGGTACAAACAAGATAAAGCCAAACATAACAAAAATATCAATCTGTATACATAGAAAAGAAAAAGTTTGACTACACAAAATTAAGAATATATTCCAAGATTTAAAATGTGGGGTGGGGGGTGATTTGAATCTGTTTCCTTTGTCTTTCATTTTAGGATAGGGAGTCAAGATGAAGAAAACATTAAGCTTCTGGTGGGTCTTGGTTTGGAAGCCTGATGGTGATAGTTGTTGACCCCGGAGATGAATGATGAGTTTTGATGCAAATACCTGAGTCCAGCTGCCTTTGGGACCCCCAGGTAGGCATTCTCTAGGGGGCAATTCATTTCTTTCTTCAGAGACATGAGTCAGGGCTGAGAGTGTAGGTTTGTGATGGAGAATCTGCTCAGCATGAGCAAGGCTCTGGGCTCCAACATCAGCATACATAAATGAAATAAAACCTACCCTTAGGGATACCTAGACTCTCTTAGAGGGATACAGATGATCAGGCATTATAATAATTTCTCAATATACTCAATAAATCAAGATGTTGAACATTTATCTAGACTTTGAGTATAGAGCAATGAGCACAACGACTTTCCCATTCTTTTTAATAATTCAATATGGAATATTGATGATAGGGAATTAAATTAAATAAGTATAGTCATCTTGAGTGATAAGAAAAATAAGACAAAGAAAGGACCTGGCAGGGGAGTTATACTTCCATCAGAAGCAGTGGCCTTAGTCAGAAGAGATGACATTAAAACTGAGATAAGCATCATTGTTGGGGGGGGAAGATAGCTCAGTGGCAAAGTGCTTGCCTAGCATGTCTGAGGTCCTAGATTCAGTTCCCAATACCACCAAAACAAAGCTAAAAAAATAAAAATGTTGACATAGCACTCAGCCTATGCACGTAACCACTGGCTCTCTGATTGGATGAGGCCTGCTCAGTAGGAAAGAACTCCTAGCTGGTCCTGGGAACCGATTAGAATCGACTCCAGAGAGCAGCTCCCCACTAGCCTTTGGCCAAAAAGAGTGCCTTCACCTATCAAAATGTCATTTAATTAAGACTATACTTATCCTCTGTTATTCTCATTCTTGCATGGACAATCTGTTTTCTTTTTATTTCTGTAAAAAGTGAAAACCAGGGAGAACCAAAATCCATCAACATGACAAGAAAAGATAGCTGATTGTCTCTCACACATCAGTCGGAGTCCAGGTGACACCACAGAAGAATTGGCAAGAATGACTGCTGCTCTCACGGTGATCCTGACAACCTTCACCAGGGAGATGGCGAGAGACACTGATAGCCCAACACTGAGGCAGACTTACAACACACCTGCTAAGGATCAGGAAACATTGTAGAAGGGGGCAGAGAGATTGTAAAAGCCACGGGGTGGGAAGGAGTATCCAAAGGCATTGCCTTTCTCCTACAATAACTGACTGCTGCTCTCACAACTCCAGTGGAATAGGGGGCAGGAAGGAAAGCAATGGTAGTGACACATGATTTTTCCATACAACGAAGTTTCTAATTAATAAAAACAAATTTTTTAAAATGTTGGCATAGAAATTCCCGGAAGCATGATAATCATCTTTTTCTTAAATTGTCTGTGAGGTTCTACCAACACAGACCAACACATTTGTAAAATACAGTCTTCAAATGGGAAAGAGTAGGAAACTAAAGTCATAAAGAAATGGAAAGCTCAAGCTCATTTAAAAATGATGACATCCAACAGTTACCGTCTTATTGCGGCAAAGGTTCCTGAAGGCTGTATCTCTGCTCATCTGGTGAGCTGGCTAACAGCTCCTAGACCCAAACACATTATGAGCCACACTCAGAAGAGTTTTACACTACACAACTCAAATTTTAGAATTTCAAAGTTGTTTATTAGTTAATGACAGTGGACATAATATCATATAGTAATATTTAACTAAAGCTATGTATTGTTGTGATATGCCCTGATGGTAATGTGTGTATGTGTGTGTGTGTGTGTGTGTGTGTGTGTGTGTGTGTGTGTGTTCCTGTCTAGAATGTTATTAGGTCCTTGATTTCTTTAAAGTACAGTAATATATGAGCCTAATGTTCCCCGTGTGCTTTGGCATTATTTATGAAAAACAGTCTTTAATTACCAAGCTTAACACATTATCCTGGTGGAGACTCAAATCTCTTTTCCAACTTTAAACTGAGCAAAAGCATTCATCTGGCAAGGTACTGAAGCCCACTATGAAAATTTTGTGCATAGAATTATCACCAAGAGCTATTTGGCAGCTTCTCCACCTCAATGAAAAGGACTCTGTAGTTTATCTTCACACAAATAACTCTCGCCACCATATAAATTATTTTCTCAATTATCTTTTGACCTTTTTTGCAATAAGGCTTCCTGAATAAGAACTGGAAATATCTACATCACTTTCATGTCACATTTCTTTATCCAAATTCTTTTAATTGGTTACTTAGCTCAAGTCTATTTCAAGCCCAACAATTTCCTGTATATCTGGAAGAGTGGTGGGAAATTGTTACCTCATCTAACCCTATCATGGACCATAACCCCATATTAGTCTGGGAGACAGCCAACCCTTCTCTCTGGAGTGGTGTTACTTCTCATTTAGCCTGGGAGATATTTCAACATTGGAAGTGAAATTTTGTAATTGTGCAAAGAGATTTCCAACACACACTTTCCCAATAGATCCCAAGTGAAGGGTTAGCCATTGGATCATCTCACAGCATCCAGTCCAGTCAACATCCAAGCAATGACTATGCTTTGGGGAAGGAGCCAGGAGAAGTGCTCATTCAGCACACTGTAGTCCAAAGGAGCTTAATTTTATTATCTCCTCCACTGCATTTCAGACAACAATGGGCTAGCAGCACAGTCACAGTGTGACTCAGATTGTCATTTCCCCATCATCTGCACCCAAAGCCACTTTCTCTGATGCTCTTGAGAATGTCTCACAGCTCTGTGTGACCACCTGAACATCAGGTACCTTGATCATCACCTTGAGCAGTCTCCCAAGACATTGATCACCATTGCTGGTGAACTGGAGTCTTCATACAGAAACTCACAAAGAAAACACCCATTGTTGGGCCTCACTGGAGAGATGATCCCTTGTATTCTGATCCATAGGCTCAGTTGGGCTATTGCTAGTACACCGTGTGTGCACTTGAGTCAAAGGCTTAAAATGCCCTTATGTAAAAATCTGATAAGACATTTGGCTCTTTCTGAAAGACATGCATGCAAATTGCTTATCCAACTATCAACTTGAAATTTCACAAAATGGCCGATGTCTCTGATTCTGGGGGGAGAAAGCACTACATTTGGTTTCAAAGACAAAAAAAAAAAAAAACCACACACAAGTAAATAGGGAGACTATGTATGGGAAGACTCAATCATTAATCCAACACTGGTTTTCACAGATATAGTACCTGTTTTGTTTATATGCAAAACGCTTTCATTTTGAGCATAAATGATCTGCTTTTTTTTAATATCTGCTTTGTGTTTTCAAAAAAAAAAACCAGATATATTCATTGTTTTAGACCGGTCAAATGTGATTCCAAAAGAAGGCAGTACTATTTATGTATCTCGAATTGCACCCTTAAAAATAAAGGTGTCTTTGATTACTTCAAGCCAGTTTTGAAATGATCCTTTCTTCCTAGAGGTAGCTTTGTTGAGGGGACGGGTGTCTTGAAAACAAGGACAAAAATACAGAATGTGTTAACTGAAACTTCAAGGGGAGAGAAAACTAGAAGCCTGAGATAAGACAGGAGTGGCGAGGGGTGAAGAATGCTATCAATTTCTACCACTTTGACCCATTTTTTTGCCCAGCGAGCCACAGAGACCTTGGAGAGTCAGGAAGCCATGTCACACATTTGATTAGAATGGGGATGTGAGCTCTGTACCTTCTCAGGATGACACACTGCCAAGGAAGCATCCTGACCTTGGCCAGGCAAGTAGCCACAGTTTTGTAGATGCTTCTGGCCCACCCTTCCAGTCCTTTCCCATTTAAAAAGCAGTAATTAAACAAACAAACAAACATACTATTAGGAGGCCTTTCTTCCTGCGGCAGTACTTTTGGGTTTCTTTTGTTGCTCTGGCTTTTCTGATGGCTGTTCGGCACTACCATCCCCTCGACTGGATGGCATGGTGCTCGCTCGACTTGAGCAGCTGGAAGATTTTCCTCCCCTCTCTTGCAGCAGCCCCCTCTCCTCCAGCTCTTGGCACGAGGCCTCTGGTCCACGTCTTCTCATTCTAGCTCTCGGGTCTTTCCATCAGGCCCTCTTGTCTAGCATGCTACCTGCTCACTGCCACCGCAGAGAGCTCACTCATTCTTGCACCGCCCCTGCGGCTTGTCCCCTTCTCCTCATCTTCTTTCTACGTGCCAGGCAGGCTCTGCTCCACAATTTCATCAGGTGGCCTGGGGGGGAGGGTGAGCAAGCTGTCACTTAAACGCCCTCCATCGCAGCCAGCCTGAAATGGAAAGTGTGATAAATGGAATCGCACAAGGCTCAATTTCGTCTGGAAAATTCAAACTTATGATGTCCAAATAGGTTCATAAATGCCCCCTGAACACATCTCTGCCCTTCCTAATACCCAACCTGCAGGTTTCAACCAAGCAGGCCTCACTACCTGTTTGCATAGGCCAGGCTATTTGGATCTTGGCATGCATCTAGCGTGTTTTTTCCCTTGGCATGTTTATTTATTTATTTTTTTACCAAGTGCCCCATCCAGGGATGCAGTCCCCGCATACATATTTGCTGATTCTTTTCCAGAGGAAAAATGTCAACAATGGGCAGACCAGGTAGCCTTCAAAGGAATTTCACTCTGAGTGGCTTTGACTCCTCGCTGTTTCTAAAGGCCAGTGCTGGCTTTGTTGCTGACAAATGTGTTTCTACATGTCCTGTCCTGGGGAAAACTTGTCAAGTGGAGATTCTTCCCACTGCGCTCTGGCTGTCTCTGCAGATCCTCCATTTTCTCCTTCTTTCTATCCATCTTCTTCAGAAACTCGTCCTTAAAGTAATCTCCAAATGGGAAGCAGAAAATTAATAGGCGTGCTTTTTTGTTAACTACAAAAACCTCTCACGGTAAGCTCCCTTTAGAAAATTTGAGGTGTGAGTCAGTTAAATGTATAACAGGTTAAAGAGAAGCTTCAACAAATAGCACTTTCATCTCTTTCATTAATGGATAATTGTATCAACAATGCAATGAGAAATTATTTTTGCAACTATCTCTGTCACCTTTTTCAAGTCTTATATCCTTACCAGATATGGTGACTGTCTCTTACAACATTTTCTTTCTGCATTTATACCAGATAGGTCTGTAGAAATATATGTTTGTTTCTTTTAAACAAAGGAGTATTGTTCTGAATGCTTTGTTCCACTTCTCTTTTCACACTCACAATAATGTCTGTGGAGAAAATGAATATATATGATTTTCAGCCTCGGAAGTAGTGAGTTAAATGTGAACTCACACTACAAAACCCATTACTTAACAACTGAAATGGTAATAACTAAGATCGAAATAATTCCACATGGTAGCAAGACTATGGGAAAGTTTTTAAACCAATTTAGTACGAGACTAAATTAGGACAACTTCTCTGGGAAAGCTTGGGCTAGTACTGCCCCATAAACACACAGTGTGAGCCACAAATGTAAGCCATGCATGCTAGTAGACATATTTTCAAAGAGAGAATAAAAACCAGGAAATTTTAGTAATATATTTTATCCTACTCAGTATTTTAAAGTTATTTTCAATATATAATCAATCTTCAATTTATCAAATATCATGCATACTTTACTTCATACTGTCTTTGAAATCTGTTGTGGCTTTTACACTGATTGCACCTCTCTATTTGCACCAGCTGCTTTTCAAAGGCTCACTAGCCCATGTGGTAAGATGCTGCCATATAGAGCAGCAATGAACTTGTCAATATCTAGTAACATTGAAGCTTGACCTAAGAAAGCCACTGCAGATTTATACCAGGTGTGTGAAGAATTTTCATTCCAACCTTGCTACCATTATGTTTTTAAATCAAACTATGAAAATGTCCATCAATAAGAAAATGACTTTAAAATTTGTGGTATGTTCATATCATACCAGATGACAGAGCATGAAAATAAACAAACTTGCATTACTTTTGAAATAAAAGTGTATTTTGTGATCAAAACAAATTGCACAAGGATTCATAAACCATGGTATATCAAGTTGAGGCTCAAAAGTGTCCAAAACAAAATTATATCTGAGCAAATGCTCCTCAACTTACAAGGGGGCTTTATCTAATAAACTGAACATCATAGCTAAGTCCAGCGAGGAGAACACGCACATTAGGCCACAGCTGGGCAAAACCTTCTAACAGAGCATCTATTATAACAAAATGTTAAATGTCTCTTGTAATTTATTGAATACTATACTCAAAGTATTAAAAATGATTAAATTGCTACACTGGTACTAACATCATGTCAAAAATCATAAATTGAATTATCATAACTCAGAAGGCCATATAGTGGTTAAAGCAATGAGTGGGACCTATAAAATTTCTAATATATTAATTCTATATTATTTAATAATGTTATATTCCCAACCTAGACAGGTGGTTTACATGTTCTTGTATGCTACCCTTTATTTTCGCTGCACATATATAATCTATTGGACTGCTCACAGAAAGTCACTAGTGGATGGAACATTCCGGTGTTGGTTCTCTAACTGATATGAACAAAGTGTAGGCTCACATATTTTTTTAAAATACTTTCCCATGTCCTTTATATATTGAGTAGGTGTTTAGATTGTGTTTAAGGGTATTTGCCCTGACTCTATCTTCCTGCATTGGCTCTTTTGCGGTAGTCATGTTTGATTCATGTGTGTTTCAATGAGAGGTATAGTGACCTCACTGCAGTGACCAGTGAGAGAAAGGAAAGTGAGCACATATGTGGAAGTGTGCAGCCTGGGGGTCAGTCTGCAGGCTTTCCCTTGGGTATACATGCAACCAAAGCTTGTTGAGGAAGTCAGCTATATATATCATGACTTCCTGCTCAGCAAAGGATTTTCCTATCTGAGTTCTATTATGATTGTTCTAGCTTGGGCAGAGTGATGAATGCAGATCTTCCCTTCTACCCTCTGTATCCTTAGTGCTCAGTTACCAGACTAAAACCCATGTGAAAGCAAAGTTAGACGGACGTACATAGCTGGAATATTGAGAAATATGTATCACATTGACACCAAAACACCACTGATTAAATACAACATTTAGAGCACCGGGCTTTCCCCTAAATACTGGTACTTTTTCTAAGACATTCTCACTAAAAGCCAACTAAAAGGAAAACATCAATTAACAATAAGTCCAGATTTCACCATGATGCATTCTTTGAATAACAAAGTCGTATTGTTCTGGGTGAGTGATGAAACCTCATCTCTCATGTCCTGGCTTTACCATAGCATACCATGTTAATGTGGCAGGCTTTGTATGTATTTTACAATCAAACTGTTGGTCAAATTTGCCAAATTACAGCCATGGTGTGGGGGGGAATATCCAGAGACATTGACCCCTCAGCAACAACTCAAAAAGAAAAAACAGACTCCTTCTTGTACAATTCATAACTTCCTACTCCAAGTCTGGTCCAGTAATCCCACTGAGGAGGGCCCCCAGTGGGTTGGGGACAGGGAGGAGGGAAATGGGAGTAGTACCATAAGATATGCTCATACAATGTAGCTAATGATGAACAATAAATAAGTTTAAGAATAAAAATGAGAAAAATCTTAAATAAAATTAACTTGCCAAATTATAAGAATGCCCTGGGGCTGTTGAGTTAATGGTTCTTCTGGGCGCCTCTCAATTGTAGCAAATGAGAATCTCATGGATAAGAGAACTTCCTTTTCTGCAGCAGTGGTTACCTAAATTTGGGACCTGGACCAGCAGCAACATCCAGCAACTATGCAAAATAGGAATTAACATGCTCCACCGCAGACACACTGGAGGGGATACTTGGAGATACAGCTTAGAGACAGTGTTTGAACAAGTCCTCTAGGTGATTCTGAGCTTGCTAACTTCGAGAACCACTGACTGGCCTGAGGCCTGTCAGTCAAAGCATCATAGATGAAACCAGTCTCAGGTCACCTGGGAGCTCACTAGAAATCAAAACCTCACGTTCCACCCAAGACCTGTGGAAACAAAGAAAAAAAAAAAAAACACCCAGAATCACTGTTCTGAGAATAGGAAAACAGGAATGGCATTCCACTTACTGGTTGGGATACCCGAGTCTACTTCTCAGCAGACCTTGACCTCAGGCAAGTTATTTGATTTCTCTCATCCTAAGTTTCCTTTCCTATACAGTAAGCATGGTGATAAAGCCTCTGATAACCATCAAAGCATTATCTTCAAGATGAAATGAGATCATATGTTTGTAGAACACCACATGATGCCAAGCACAGGCTGTTTGAAGTGGTCATGCTTATTTTCTGACCCTGTTTAAAGAACATTTACCTGAGCTGAGGGTAGAGCTCACTGGTAGAATGATTGTCTGGCAAACTCAAAGCTCTGGGTTCAGTTCCCAGTACTGCATAAAACCAGATATGGTGGTACACGTATGTAACATATGAAACCTCAGCACGTGGGAAGTTCAAGAACATTCTCGCCCCCAGAAGGCAGTTAGTGTAGTGCTGGAAGGCACTGCACAGGCTGCCAGGGGAAAATGATCACCGACAGCTGGACTAAACAGAGACCACTGACAGGAAACACAATCGGTGGTTATGAGTAGGCTGACCACAACTCCTAATAGGAGTGAGCAGCAAACCAAGAAAGGAGCACTTGTGTAATGGAGGAGCCTCGGCCTGGGGGAGACAATCAATAGCTTTCAATTCGGCCAATTTTCCACTTAGTGAGGGGATCCCCTTGTCTGGAACCTGGGATTCAGGGCGTTAGGCACCGGATCCCATACTCTTAGGCTCCCAAGACAAGATGCACTATGGGACCAATTGATAGGGAGGCTACTAAAAATCGAATCCTGGTAATCCAAAATTGTGTATATTTGTTAACCTACACTGATCTCACTCTTCGATGGAGATTGTGTTTGTATCTTTCAGGATGCAGCGAGAGTGCTGGGGCTCACCTAATCCTACCAACCGACCGTAGGCCGATAGCTGAGATTCTGGCAAGAGAGGGGCCACCACAGCCATACAATGGAGGATCCAAAGGGAACTCCGCAAAGAATGACAAGATGAACAAGGAGCCCACAGCCACAGCCATTAAATCAACACAGGATTAGCCAGTGGAACAGAAACCAACGATTTTCGACACAAAGACCCCTAAACTCACAACCTTAAAGCAAACTTATTACTCATCCACCACGACTCAGGGAACTGAGCGGAAGAGGGGGCAGAAAGATTGTAAGAGCCGTGGTGGGGGAGATTATCCAGAGGCATGGCCAGGAGAACCTGGCTGAATACTAGTCTATCCATGGTCCCCTGTCACAAGGACTGATCCACACGATCCATGGAGGAGGTTAGCCAGTGGAGGGGGGAGGGGAGGGCAGTGGGGAATTGGGGATAACAACTCATTGTTTGCCCACTAAATGTTGTAACTCATTATGGACAATAAAAAAAAAAAAAAGAACATTCTCCACTGCAAAGAGAATCCAAGTTCAAGGCCCCCCTGGACTACAGGAAACTGTCTAACAAAAGCGAAGCAACAACAAATTCAAACCACTTGCTTAAATTGGGCATGGAGGCTAGGCTGTGTCTGTAAATCCCAGCACTGGGGAGGCTGAAGGAGGAAGATGACCATAAATACTAGGCCAGTCTGTGCTTTCTGGCAAATTCCATACCTGTGTGGACTACAGAATGAGACTATTCCTCCAAATAAAGGCAAATAAACAAAACAAACTTAACTAGCATTGAGAAGATATCTACAGATAAGACTGACAATTAATAAAGCTAGATCATTGACATCTCAAATACACAAACATAAAATACAAATGAATTTGAAAGAAAAGTTCTCAGAATAAATGTTGTAGCATTTAAAGTCCCAAACAATAATGAGACAATAACTTTAGGGCCATGGTAAAAAAAAAAAAAAAAAAAAAAAAAAAAAAAAAAAAAAAAAAAAAAAAAAAAAAAAAAAAAAAAAAAAAAAAAAAAAAAAAAAAAAAAAAAAAAAAAAAAAAAAAAAAAAAAAAAAAAAAAAAAAAAAAAAAAAAAACACCTCCTCACTCAGTCAATCAAGAGCTTTAGGAGGTCTTGCCAGATGGAGCTAATGTGGTGAGTAGTCAAGAGCAGAGAATAATTTCACTTTAAACTTCCTTTCTTTTAAATGAGGGGCAAGTGAAGTTCTAAGTTTTTCACCCCTAAGTTACTCTGAGTAGGTATGAAAATGAGCTGTTTCTCATTATAGTACAGGCTCCTCTTTTGTATTTTTATTTGTGAGCAGAGAAAGCAGGAAGGGGGCGAATAAGTATGGGCATTCCAGGATCTCCAGCCATTGCATACAAACTCTACATGCATGTACCACTTTGTGCATCTGGCTTGACCTGGACACTGGGGACTCAAACTAGGGAGGACAGGTTTTATAAGCAGTGCCTTTACCAATGAGCCATCTCCCCAGCCTCAAGCTATCCTTTGATGCTAACAAATACAACGAAGGGAATACAGAGGAAATTGATTATTCCTCAATACATCAAGCCACCTACTCCAATGGTTAGAATAACTGGGTTTGTTTTTGTACAGTTTAAAAAAATCTGACCAGAAATGTTCTTTGGAGCAACTATGTTCCTCCCTCATGAAATGTTGAAGTGGCTCATCACCAAATACCTTTATTCTTTGTGGTGGTTGTGAGAAATGAAATTAGAATGTTTCCATGTTCAATGGGGACATAGAGTTCAATTCATGATGCATCTCATTCCCCTGGGGAGCTAGAGGGGCAACTGGCTATTGGCAGGGTCCCTCCTGGAGCAAAATTTATAAATGAACTGCTTCTTAAAAGCCAACAGAGGGAGCACAAACCATTGTTTTTTTGTTACACATAAATGAAGAAAAAAAACACTTATTAAAAATAAACTTTCATGTGGGATAGCATAAGATTTTAAAAATAAATTATATCTGCATACCTACATTTTGAAAGACATGTATCAGGGTATAACTCCTACAATGAGTCCTGTTTTCTTATTTAAAATTATGTCAGAAATAGGAGTGATTTAAGCAAAAAGATATTCATTATAGTATTATGGGGAGAAGTTAACTTGATGTATTTTCTGAGTTTCCCTGTATTTGTGAAGTTCTAAAGCCCTTAACATCCTCTGTGTTCATTTTGTTTTCTCCTGAAGGAACCCCCTTTCTCCTTGTAAGGAACTCCACATGTGAGGGTAAGGAGAGGACCAATTGTGCAACCTCATTCATTACCAATTAGATCTTGAATGTGAGGTTTTTCTTTCAATCAGCTAGAGAAAGCTTGCCCCATAAAATAGAAGCTAGGTAATCCAGATTGTTGTATATTTGTTAACCGATACTGACCTCATTCTCCAATGGAGATTGTGCTTGTATTTTTCAGGATACAGCTGTGGCCCATATAACCCTACCAACCGAGTTCAGGCAGAAAGCTGAGATCCTGGCATGAGATGAGCCACCACAGTCATACGGGGGAGGATACACATGGAACCCCACAGAGAATGATTGGATGAACAAGGGACCCACAGCCATAGCCATTCAATCAACAAAGGATAAGCCAGTGAAACAGAAACCAACGAATATCAACACAAAAACCCCTAAGCTCACAACACTAAAGCAGCCTCAATACTCACCCACCACGACTCAGGGAACTGAGCAGAAGAGGGGGCGGAAAGATTGTGAGAGCCGGTGGGGGAGAATATCAGAGACTTGGCAACCCTCAGTAACAACACACTTGGGTCATGAGAGCCTGGCTGAAGAATGTTATCCATGGTCCCCTACCACAAAGACTGATCCAGACGGCCCTTGGAGGAGGATATCCAGCTGACTGGGGATGGAGAAGGGGGCAACAGGGAATTGGGGATAACAACTCATGGTTGGCCCACTAAACAATGTAACTCATTATGGACAATAAAGAAAAATAAAAATAAATAAATAAATAAAAAGAGTTATCAGAATGAAAAAAAGTGTACATGCCTCAATGTTTTTGCTTTTTTGCCTATGGGCTTTTAAACATTATTTGACTCCTCAAATTAGAATTCCAAAATGAATCATCTTATATTCAAAGTAAGTATTTCATAAGCCTGCTGGTTTACAAACTCTCCTTGATATTGTGGTGGGGGAGTGGGGGCAGTTTAAAATTGGAATGCATACAAATGTCCACACACAATATCAGCAGTTTTTAGATACTTGTTTAAGGTATCCCATATATCTCTTCTAACAATTATTGTACTAAGTTAACTAGTAACACCGACTTTTCCCCCATAAATATGTGCTCACTTTTCTTCCTAAAAAATTGGCCCACCAGGGCCAAATACCTGTAATCCCAACCACTAGAAATGTTACTTCTATCCACTGAATATTTACATAGGAATAGTTTGCTATGTCTCCAATACTTTGTAAACATAGAATTTTGCTACCACACCAAACAAACAACAATTTAGCAACCTGCCTTTATTGTATTGTTTCAGTTGGGATAGTGTTGACATTACTGGTTATTCAAATAGTGTTTAAACCAAACTACCAGCTGCAGAGTCGCACCAAAGGCCCTCTCTTCTATGTGGCCAGCTGTGCCTTATAAAGCTGACTGTTGTTGCCTTTTCCCCCACCATGGCTTGATTTTATCAGCAAGCTGTGACTGGTTGTTTCTCCTTCCTCTCAACATACCTGGCCATGTTTGATTTTTATTTGTCGTAACTTCTCGATGAGGTTTTATATATGTTCTAATCTAAAACATGGATTCCAGCAGCTTCCCCTCTTGCTTTGTTTGGGTGCACAGAGGGGCATTGCATATAATAAAATCGAGTGAACATTCCCTTTAGAAGTTTTGTATGAGGAATGCAATCATTTGAGCTAGGTTGCTGATCTCAGCTCACAAAGATAACCTTTTAAAGTGGTTCATGGGATACTGGGTCTTATTATTCTCCCTTCTTCAGTATAATCTTGTGTTTGACCCCCATGATACCAGCATTAAAGCTACTCCCATACATATGGCCGCCAGAATGTAGCAAAGGGAAATGGTTAAGTGATTTAAATTCTTACCACTGAAAGCTTTTAGCTCATTGATGTTCAAAAATAAGTTGAAGAATCTAGCACAGGCTGCTCAGAAACTTACAAATCAATGTGCCATTCGCCAACGAAACATACACACGGCCAGTTTCCAGATACCACCTTCATCTTCATAGAGCATCGAGTTTGAAAGAAAACTCAAGCAGTCTTCTCTTTCCCATCTTTGGGCTGCCATTTAATTAACGCAAAGGAGGGACAGCAGAAGTTAATGACTATTCCCAACCATCGGTGAGGTCCACAGAGGTGACCGGGAGGCAAAAGAACTGGGAGAAATTGAACTTGATGGGTGGGGCCCTATAAATATTCTCTGTGCCTCTTTACTATCCCTGTTCCACAAGGCAGGGCCGAGGCATCTGCTCCCAAACTGTTCTCATCCTGTTCAGAAACTGACCTGAATATATATTGGGCTTAATGACCAAATGTTTAAAAATTCATTGCACAAGAACAGCTGAAAGCAGTTGATTGGTTTGAACTTTATTGTATGCACCTTGCTTCCCAGAACTGCAGTAAAGGGGAAGGTCAGCTGGTAAACATTTGGGCATTTAAAAATAAGAGGCCTGTGATTTCCCAATACCCTTGTCTGTTTTCTTCCCCCAAAGCATCAGGCCCTACTAAGTTCTTTGTGCCAGCCTGGCTCTTTGCTTGGCTTTTGTCTGCAGATGGGTCTCATCAGCTCTGAAGAAGTTGCTGTCTGCTACCTCCTGGCTGACCCTTACCACAAAGGAGCTTCATTCTCATAGGCTGAGGGAGTGGTTTCGGACAAAAGAAGCAGGTATTTTTGGTTTGACCTTAAGCACTATTTCTGTGTGAAACACCAAGGTATAGACCATCCCTCAGAGGCACACCTACTGTTACATTCCCAAATCAAAACATTCCCTTGGAGTATATCATTGAGAAAAGACATTATTTCTTAAAACAAGGATTGTTTAGCATGAGAAAATGGTTTAATTAATTCCAACTTCAGTTTGCAGTGGGCCTTTTAAGTAAGTAAAGCCCATCCTAATTCCAAAAGATGCTAAGATAGTTTTAAATCCACTGTTCCTCCTGTCTTCATTAGCAACTACTTTACCGTCTCATGCCTTTTCTTTTAGCTTATCTGCTGATGCAAAGCCTGTGTTTCTCTACTTAGTGGATATGCGATCAATCTGATGCTAGTTATTACAGTGTCGACAGATACGTGCCTCCAAGAAAACACAGCATCGAGATGCCTGTTAAATGGAGAATGTTGGGCAGTGGCGATGGATGGCAGGGAAGATGAAATGAGGACCAGTGGAAGAGATGGTATTCCTCTTCCTCCTGCAGCTTCGAGCTATTTCCTCCTGTGATCTCATGGCATGTACTGCTGTTTCCACTCCTGCCATCATTTCTATTATAAAAATAGAGTCCTTTTGCTTTATTCGGGGACCCTCGGTGTATGAGTATCTGTGTGCTGTAAACCCATGCTCCCCTTCCACTGATTTATTCCTCTCTTCTTTATAATTTTCTCCTTCTCAGTGTGTAGCCCGTGGTCATTAGAATGATAATGATAATAATGGCAGGCTTGTAATTTCACATAATGCTAACAGTAGTTGTGCTTGCATGGGAGTGTGTACACACACACGTGTGTGCGCACGCACACACACACACACACACACACACACACACACACACACACACCCTGGTTTATTCTCAGGTGCCTGTGCACTCTGACTTCCTCACCCACTATTTAATGCAGCATCTCTGGGAAGCTTGGGTCTGGCCTTTGGTGGCCTGGGCTTATAAGATGTGAAAATACTATTCATTCTCTGAGATCCGGGGTTGTCGGGTTTTATTTTACTTCTTCAGATGGTTTGTGTGGCAGAACCATTACTTCGGCTTTCCAAAGATGTCTTCAGCTGTATTCCCAAGGACAAGTTATACTAAGTTGAAGTACTGAGTGACACCGATTTTAATAGGGTGCTTTACTTCAAAAATGTAATTGAGAGGGATTCCATTGTGGCTACCATTGTATGGAAAGAATGGGTGGTGATTATATAATTACTGTGATATTTTCCTCTCTTTTGGGGGAAGATCTTCAGCAACCTCTGAACCTGGCATTCCTCTTCATGGTACATTTAAGATGTAAGTAGAATACAGCCAAGCATGGTGACCCATGCCTCTAATCCTAGACTCAAGAGGCTGAGGAAAGAGGAGGTCAGCCTGGGCTACAAAATGAGTTCCAGGTCAGAATGGGGTAGAGTGAGACTCTGCCTAAAATTTTTTTTTCTTAAAGTTAAAAGGGCTGGAGAGATGGCTCAGCAGTTAAGGCACTCACCTGCAAGAACTAATGACACGAGTTTGATTCCCCAGTGCCCACATAAAGCTAGATGCACAAAATGGTGCACGCATCTATTTTTCAGTAACTAGATGTCCTGGTTTGCCATCTTCTCTCTCTCTCTCTCTCTCTCTCTCTCTCTC
>PVHP010030549.1:0-21693 GCA_004024765.1 Zapus hudsonius | reverse complement strand
GCCCCCCCCCCCCGCCCCATCCCCAGTTGGATAACCTCCTCCATGGGTCGACTGGATCAGTCCTTGTGACAGGGGACCATGGATAGCCTAGTATTCAGCCAGGTTCTCCTGGTCCTAGTATGTTGTTACTGAGGGGTGCCATGCCTCTGGATAGTCTCCCCCACCATGGCTCTCACAATCTTTCTGGCTCTGACTTTTTGCACATCACAGATCACAGATCCCCTCTAGGTCTGTTTCCCCCCTGAGGGACTGGCTGAGCGCATAGCTTAGTGGTCCTGCTCAAACTTTCAGGACAACTTTGTGTTTCCCTAAGTAAGTGACAGAGATCTCAGAAGGGCCAGATGACTGTTGTTGCCTGAGATAGATGGAAGGAGCTCTGGTGGAGAGCAGCCACCACATGAGCAGGATGTGCTGGGGGGCTCGATCAGTGTGGGGGCGGCAGCCGCTAATAGGGTGGAGGAAGGTGGGTTGGGTATTAAGGCTTCAAGGGGTCTGGGCATGGGCTGTGTGGGAGCAGGGTTTGAGGCTCCAGGAGAGTCACGTGGATCTCCCAGCTATGGGGCTGTGTTGATGCTCATTGGAAGCTCCTGGATGGAGGGAGGCTCGAAGAGCAGGTGGTGGCTTTAAACTTTGTTTCCTCAGGTCACCCCTCAATCCATCTCCCTGTCTCCTCTTGGGGTTCTGATGATATCCAGTAGCTGGCTCCTTCCATCTTTCACAGTCTTTGAGGATGAGGCTAATGCCCATGTGTGCTAGCAGTGCTGGAGGCCCAGGCATGGTGGAGGCGGTGACAGAAGCTTGATGTGTGGGGAGCTGTTGAAGGGGCTTGGCTGCTGATCTGAGGAGCAGCCTCCAGCTTTGTGTATGTGTGTGTGTGGGGGGGGGGGGTCCACAGGCTTCCTCGTGGTCTCCCCTGTGGTCCCTCTGCCCTTTGAGCCCCTGGCTATGGCTGTATCAGATCTAATGCCCTCTCACCTGCTCTCACCAGGAAGAGCCTGGGAGGGAGCCTGTGTTTCCAGCCGCCTGCCCTGAAACATGAGCCTGGTAAACTGGGTCCAGCAGAGGTCACAGGTCAAGAAAGACACCTGAACTGAGCCTGTAGGAGGGTTGTTGGCCTTCACCGATGGGCGGTATTAGAAAATGAGGTGGGGAGGGTTAGGAAAACCAAGTCCTGGTGTTGGAAGGTGTCCAGATACCCATCCAATCTGCCTGACCGAGGGTAAACCTCCCCTCAACTGTGGGTAAACTGCTACCTGCTTGGCTTTCATGGTCTGAGGACTTCTGTGGCAGAGGGCAGAAGGGCATTGTTGTAGCCTTCCTGGGAGATCTAGATCACCTCTCTTTAGAGTGCCCACCTGGAGGACACAGAGGCAGAGAGCTGCCTCTCAAGCCTTCACCTGGAGTTTAAGCTTCCCCCTGTCACAAAGGCAAAAATTGGACCCCCAAGCCAGCCCCAAGAGCTCTGGGCTGTGTGAGTGATTAAGCCCTCACTTCAAACAGCCACATCTTTAAAAGCTATAATTTGTAGCCCAAAATAGCTGCCTGTTCTAGGAACCAGGAGAGCCGTGTGCGCGCTTTGGGTGCAGGCTGTGCACACAGTGTGACACTGACACGTGAGCTGCCCTGACTCCTGGTCTCTGGTTTCTTGGGGACCCTGGGGCACAGTGGCTATTGGAAGCAGAAATTTGGGGTATGCTTGGGCAATCTTTGTGAATTTAGGTGGGGTGCCTGAAGTTAGGGGCTCCAGATTCAGGTGCACGGGACCCCCAGTTTGTAGATGATTACAAAAAGGAGTAAGGAGAGAAATGGCAATGGACTTGAGGGAGTCTGGGCTGGACTCTGAGCAGTTGTCTCTGAAGAGGAGGCAAGTTTACTTGCAGCATTTTCGGAGCAAGCAGGAGCCCTCCGTGAGATACCGAGCCCGAGCGGCAGGCTAGATGTGGGAGATGCCTCCACCAAGCCCCTCTGTTTACACATGAGATACACTGTGTGGGGTTGGTAGGTGGGCGAGGGGGACCCTAAGCTAACAGGAGGCACCTCCCTGGACCTGTGGCTTCTCGTGGCTGGCATGCCTGGAATTCCTGGGGCAGGCTGCCAGGTTTGGTTTCCAGATGTGGAAGCAATTTAAGTTCTGTTTTCATAAACCCTGGGAGTTTGCCTCCGAAATCCACAGTCTGATTTGAAAATCAAGGTCATTCACTGGCTCTGTCTAGCAATGTGGGGTAAGACCAAATGGTCTCTTGAATCTTTTTGTTGTTGTTGCTGAGGAAGTGGGCTCACTGGGGCCCTTAGATCTGACACCCAGGACTGTTGGGGACAGTCACACTCCATCCAGGACTGGGTTCATTTCAGAGTTTACCTCCTTCCCTGTAAGCTTTTTTGGAGGTGATTTGGTCCATTTCTGCTGCACCTTTAGACCTCATCACTGACCCTGGTTAGCCATGGTGGGGAGAGGAGTGGAGAGTCCTCAAGTTCCAACCCTGTCATAGTAGACTGGCATCACGGCAGGGTGCCTGTGTGTCCCAGGAGCAGTCAGCCCTCCTTCCCACACTAACCACAACAGAGGGAAGTAGCCAGAAATACTGTCTGGCATGGAGAAACTGGAAATATCTTGCTCAATTACTGGGCCCTTCTGGCCACAGAGGCGGCCGCCCCAGGATTAGAGGGTATGTGTGTAGGGTCTGTGGTTCCAAGGCTGCCTGCTGGTCTCTTCTTTTGTAAACCAATCATTGGTTAGGTCAAATAGCTGGTACATCTGTCTTATAACACCACTAAATACAGTTCTGCATAGACAAAATTATCTTTGCAATCCTACTGTCTCAACTGTACATACATGTCTCTTTAAATACAATAGCTGTACTATTGAGAAACAACAAGACAATGGAAAGAATGTGCTTAGATTTTTTTTGTTTTTGTTTTTTGAGGTAGGTTCTTGCTTTAGCCTAGGCTAACCTGGAATTCACTATGTAGTCTCAGGCTGGCCAGCCCTGTGATCCAACTCACAGCGATCCTACTATCTCGGCCTCCAGAGTGCTGGGATTAAAGGTATGTGCCACCATGTCTGCCTCTTTTTGTTTGTTTAAAGTTTAGATTCTCTCTGTCTTTTTTAATTTATTTGCAAGCACACACACAGAGAAGAGAGATAGAGATGAGAGACAGAGAGAATGGGGCACACCAGGGCCTCCAGCTACTGCAGACAGACCCCAGTTGCATGCATCTCTTTGTGCATCTGGCTTCATGTGGTTACTGGGGAATCAAACCCCCAGTCATTGGACTTTATAGTCAAGCGCCTTAACCACTGAGCCTTCTCTCCAGCCCTAAAGTTTAGATTCTTTTTTTAAAAAATATTTTATTTATTCATTTTCAAGCAGAGAGAGAGAGAGAGAGAGAGAGAGAGAGAGAGAGAGAGGAAGAAGGAGGTGAACAGAGCTCAGCATCCCAGGAGAGCCTGGTGTGGAGGGCAGCAGCCCCACTTGAAGACAAAGGCCTACCCTGGGGAGGGGCCCATTGGGATGGTTCTTGACCAAGTGCTGGAGACTGGACCATTCTCCTGACTTCACCCGTCATTGCCTCATGGTCTGATTCTTTGGAAGCTGAACTCTGCCCATCATTATCCAGTCCCTGAAGAGTACCTGCTTCTCCAGGTGTGGCACTTGTGTAGGTTTTACACCCAGGGTAGTATAAAGATGGCTTTGCTTGTTCATTTTTCTTTTAAATGGAATTAAACTTGTCGGAGCATTATACTTTGCCTTAATCAGTTCAGCAAATTGAGGGCAAGCTGTCTTTCCATGTCTCTAAAGAAGCTTGTGTGTATGTGTGAGTGCTAATGCCTTTCATGTGAGTGCACCCAAGACCATGGCTATGGAGGCAACTGCTTTTCCACTAAGCAGCATCCCCAGCCATCATTAAAGACCAAAAAAGGAAGCACCTTTGAGAAGTGAGTATGGCTACAGATACCACCATCTGCCCCCAAAAGCTGCTGGGGATGGACTTGGTCACCAACCTCTGTGACTCCGAAAGTCTTGCCCTAAACTCAGCCCCACAGGTGTTATGGCGTATCCTCCATCCCTGCAGCTTCCTTGGTACCTTTTAAAGCGCTTCCTTGAATCTATCTCAACCTGTGGAAACACACATTTTCAAGCACAGTTTTAAATTTTTTTATTTATTTGAGAGGGGGAGGGAAGAGGAGATGGGGCACCAGGGCCTCTAACTGTTACAGAAAAACTCCAGGTGCATGTGCCACTTTGTGCATCTGGTTTTACATGGGTACTGGTGACTCGAATCTGGGCCAGCAAGCTTTGCAAACCTCTAACCTCTGAGCCATCTTTCCAGCCCAAAATGCACATTTTCAGAACCCATCCCATGCCTACTGAATCAGAAACTGATTCAATCCGAATTCTAACATCCCCACCATGTGATTTATATTGAAGTTTGAAAACCACTAGTCCCCTCCAAATCTTTTTTTTTTTTTTTTTTTTTTTTTTTTGGTTTTTCGAGGTAGGGTCTCACTCTAGGCCAGGTTGACCTGGAAGTCACTCTGTAGTCTCAGGGTGGCCTTGAACTCACAGCGATCCTCCTACCTCTGCCTCCCAAGTGCTGGGATTAAAGGTGTGCGCCACCACGCCCAACTTTTTTTTTTTTTAATGACATCCTCCTTGTAATAAACCAAGCCAATTGTCTTATAGAAGGTCTCACATACTTTGGGAGGAGGAGCTATTTTCCTCTGGTGATATGTAATATGTGGTTCACTTCTCCCCAGTGATCAGATGTTTTATTCCTTTGGGAAGTATGTTGTATGTATCATGTCAGCTTTGTGGTATCCCCTTCTGTATTTCCTCTAATCCTCATTTGCTTGTTCCATTCTTACCAAGGGAGGAAATTTAAAATCTCCAACTCTTAGTTCTGTAAAGTTTGATTGTATGTATTTTGAAACTGTTAATAGATGCATAAATATGTAGGAGGGTTACGTGAATCTTTTATCATTTTTAAGTACCTCCTACCTCTTAATGTACTTTCTCTGAGATTAACATGGTCCTGCCAGCCAGCCTTCTTTAGGTTGGTGTCTTGCCTGGGGGAGCGGCACATGGTAGAGCTAGTGCTTTCCATGTGTGAGGCCCTGGGTTCTTTTCCATCACCAAAAGAAAAGAATGAACAGTACAGAATGCCGCCTGATTTCTTTGCAGTGAGAAGTATGCCCCTGCTGTGAGTGTGAACAGCACCCCACCCCACCCTGGGTCAGCAGGCTCCAGGGCAGCGGTGGTCAAAGACATAGGGGCCTGGGTCAAAGGTTTGGATGGACATTGATTGGTTTTTCTGCCTTTGAGGCAGCTGGACATGCTGGTCAACTACATAAGCACCTCTGGCCAGTGCTGTCACTGCTCAAGTCTACCTTGGGCCCTCCCTCTTTGGTGTTTCCCAGGCAATTCCTTGTTCTAGGACCCCACTGAGGGTGTGCACTGTCTATAGATTTATTTTTGTTTTGTTTTTTGAGGTAGGGTCCCACTATGGTCAGGCAGGCCCACTCTAGCCCAGGCTGACCTGGAATTCACTATGCAATCTCCGGGTAGCCTCAAACTCACTGTGATCCTCCTTTCTCTGCCTCCCAAGTGCTGGAACTAAGGGCGTTTACCACCATGCCCAGCTTTCTTTAGATTTCTTAACATTACCAGTCCCTCTACTCTGCTACTCTTAGGGAATTTGTCTGTCTCGGGTTTGCTTTGGGGCTGTCTTATGTCTCTCCCCTTCATAAGTTTTTCTGGGGAGTCACAGCATGTCTCTCCCTATCCGCAGGTGGGAATTGGGAGATGTGGAACTCTGGAAGGATAGCTGTAGTCAGGATGCAAACTGAAGCAAAGGTTATGTGGGCTTTCACATCTGTCACTATGCACTGTGCAGCAGCCAGCTGGTTGCCTGATCATGTTTGCTTTATGAAAGTGACACCACAGGCTTGAGAAACCCCAACATGGTCTCCCTTGTGTTCAGCACCATCCAGAGGTTCCACAGCCTGTGGGTGCCAGATTGTACCGAGCAAGTCGCTCAAGCACCTGTCTTCCAAGCTATAAAATGGGGTGATTGGGTACTTTCTCCAGGGACTGAGATGAAGTTCAAAGCCCTAATTTAGAAAATACCAATTGTCATTACCTCCCCCCCCCCAGCGCAAGTCCACTTTATGCTGACAGCCATATAGAATGGTTACATGGAGACAGGCTCCTGCAGCTCCTCCCGAGAAGATTCTTGAGCTAAGTCAAGACTCTCTAGGGGGTTAAGAGTTGACTTGGAGCCCTACCTGCTGTCTTTTGGAGGGCATTGGCCTTGGAGAAGGAACATGGTAGTCTGTCCTGTCTTTTGAGCAAGGCCTGCCTGACCATAGCAGGAAGTCCAGGGCTACAGAGCTTTGATCTGGTGGGGTGAGACCATCCCAAGCAGCTGAGATACAGAACAAGCTCTAGTGGTTTAGTGACCAGCTCTCCTGGGTTTGCCTTGGCCTTGTTGGGGGCAGGAAGAGATTCTGGTCTCCTGTGTGGATGCCAGCCCCACCCCTTTAATGCACACTCTTGTCCCTTGACTGGCACTGAATAGTTCGGTGGAGCCAGGATTCTCTTTACCATTGTAAAAGCATGATTCCCTCTGTAAAGTAGGGCATTCTTGGTAGCCATTGCACAAGTCAGTTCTGGTCCAGATTTCTTCCCAGACTCCATTGTCGGCATCTTTGTGTGAGGAGAGCAGCCAAGCCGTGGTGGGCTGTAGAGGGTCTCAGCCCAGGGAATCCCTTTGAACCTGGAGTGTTGGCACCCACTAATTAGCTCCCTCAACTGAAGCTTTTGCCACCCAAGGCTACGACCCAGCTAAACCCTGGCTTTGGCCCATTTTTCAGACTGTTGGGTGGCCAGAAGTACACAAGGGATTCATCACCAGCCTACCTGGCAGCTGCTGTGCTTCCCCCAACATGAGGTGTGGTCTGTGTCCACTCCCCCACCCTTTCTCTATAATGGGGGGTTCACGTGTGCCTGCGGGTGCCTGCCTATGAGAGGAGCTGGGATGTGCCCGCTCAGGCTATTTTTACCCAGCCCTGTCCCCACAGAGCTGTGCTTTGGCTCCAAGTCACCGCCTGCAGAGTGGAGCTGTTGCCAGGGCTGAGGGTGGATGAGCTGGTGCCTTGGGGCCTCCTGGACTCCCTTCCCCAGGCAGCACCTCAGCTTAACACTTATTATAAGGTGTGACTAATGTGCAAACAGACCTCCCAAGGCAGTGGGCAGCAGAGGACCATGGTGCCTTCCTAAAGCAGAGCCCAACCTACCTCCACCTCATCCCTTTCTTTTTTCGGGGGTGGGGGGGTTAGGTAGGGCCTTGCTCTAGTCCAGGCTGACTTGGAATTCACTTTGTAGTCTCAGGGTGGCCTTGAACTCAACGTGATTCTCCTACCTCTGCTTCCCGAGTGCTGGGATTAAAGATGTGCACAACCACAACTAGCAACTATTGAGGGTTGGAAGCAAAGTGTCCCAGGGGCTGGATTGAAGCCAGTAGATAAGGAGCACCCCTGGGTGTCTTCCTTTACCATGATGATGGCAATAATAGCTCATATTTATTGAGCATTTCCACACATACTAAGACTGAATGTTTAGAGCCCTTGTAAACTGGTGGTGATGATGAACATTGATTGTCAATTTGACAGGACCTGGAATCACCTGTAAGGGATTATGTTGATTAGGTCAGCCTCCGAGCCTGTCTGTGGGGTATCATCTTGATTAGGTTAATTAAAGTGAGAAGACCCACCTTAAATGTGGGCAGCACCATCCCATTGGCTGGGATCCTGAACAGTATAGAAAGGAGAGAGCTGGTTGAGCAGCAGCATTCACACTCTGTGACTGTAGCCTGGAATTTAAGCTGAATGAAACCCTTTCCCCTTAAACTGACTTTTAATTTTTTAAAATTTATTTCCAAGCAGAGAGGGAGAGGGAGAGGGAGAATGGGCATGCCAGGGCCTCTAGCCACTGCAAACTCCAGATGCATGTGCCACCTTGTACATCTGGCTTTATGTAGGTACTGGGGGGATGAACCCAGGTCATTAAGCTTTGCAGGCAAGTGTCTTAACTGCTGAGCCATCTCTCCAGCCCTTAAAATGTTTTTCTTTATTTGCTAGGAGAGAGAATATGAATATGAATGGACACACAAAAGCCACTTGCCTCTGCAAATGAACTCCAGATGCATGTTCTACTCTGTGCATCTAGCTTTACATGGGTACTAGAGAAACGAAGCTGGGCCAACAGGCTTTGCCAGCAAGAGTCTTCAACCGTTGAGCAATCACCCTAGCCCCTTTAAACTGATTTTTGTCAGGTATTTTGTCCCAAGCAACAAGTTAACTAATACACCAACTCATTTAATTCTAATCATTGTTAGCGCCACTTTATAGATAGGGAAATTGAGTCACTGTACAGTTCAGTAAATCTAAGTGCCACAAAGCTGTGATAGAGTGAGATAGAGTGAGACTTGAACCCACCCCAGAGCATGTCCCTGTCACTCATGCACTTCTTTCTTGGAATAAGTGAGATGCTGTCTAGATTCTCAGAGGCAGTCCTAGCACACAGGTACTCTTACCCCTGGTTTTAGACGAGGCTCAGGAATCCAACAGCTCATTCGGCTGCAGGGTCCTGGGATTGGCCTTCCCAGCTCCCCATGCTGTAGTGCAGTCTGGTCACCTTCCATGGGCCTCCAGCCTCCTTCAGCAAACGGAGATGTGCGGTTTCTCAGAGTAGTGCTCTTTGTACATTGGCTGCCAGGAAAATGCAGCATTCTGGGGGGTGTGGCCTTGAGATGGCTCCTTCCTCGGTGGTGGGTGCAAGACCAAATAAAGCCATTAAGTTTGGGCACTGCTGCACCTTCGTGACAGTTGAGACAGTGAGCTACTGTGAGCCACTCTGAGGCTTAGGCAGCCCCATGTGTACTGATACTTGGCCTCTTTAGTGGCCTTGCCAACTTCCTACAGAGGAAGGGGTGACTGGGGCCTGCTGGCAAATGAACACAACTTGGGACTGGAGAAAGGGCCCCATGGCCAGGCGGTGTGCCTTCTGGTTCCAATTTCCAGCTGCAGCCAGCTCTGTCCAGCCCCATCTGGAGACAGAGTGGAAAAGTGGAGGTGGGGACACTGGTGGCACAAACCTGCCCTGCCAGAGTGGCCAGCTGGGTCCTGTTTCCCCTGGCTTGGGTTTATAAGTCTGTTTAGAAAACTCTGACCTTGGATAATCTCCTAAGCCTGGCCACCTGTCTGTCAGGGTCTTTCCGGTGACTGGCTGGGGACCCACAGGTCAGTCAGCTCAGTCTTTGCCATACCAGCCTCTCCAGGGGCCAGGTCCTGACTTAAGGATGTCAGAGCTGCTAACCTGATGCTTGTGTAAATTGTCACACATGTCCCTTATAACAGGCTCTGAGGTAGAAATGATAGTCTCTCCTCTGTAGGGGAAATCCCAGGGGCTCAGAGGGCACATGGCTTGTGGATGGCTAGGTCAGCCCGAACTGACTGCCAGGCTGTGGAGCTGAGCTTTCACCAATCCCACCCACACAGATCATCAGGGCTTATGCAGGGACACATTGCATCTGTTCTGTCTCCCTTCCCCCAGGGGCGACAAGGCAGAGAAAGGAGGTGTGCCTGAGATGACACAGGCAAGCCTGGGTGGCACACAGGAGGTGGCCCTATACCACAGCTTTGTGCTCAGGACAGAACCCTGGGAAGTTACGCTGGATCACAAAGCCCAGTGCTCCCTGTGGAGTGCACTGCCCCTGTCCTAAAGCTCCCCCCAGCGCTGTGCAGACTTAGATGCCTTGACCTGTTCCAGATGCCAGGGCCACTGCCTGGTTACTGGGTGGTCTTTCTTGGACACCTTTTGCACATACCAGGGAACAGGGTGGGAAAGGAGAGGTCTAAGGGGGCAGTGTCTCAGAACTTGCCCTGAGTATTCACATTGCTCACTGGAAACTTGGGCTCCTGGGACACCCATTTCCTGTCCCCTGATCCTGCCAGCCCTCCAAGGTAGGCCTTGGGCCTGGGAGCCCTAAGAGCTGTTGAGTTTAGATGACTGCTATCTGGGTCTGCCAACCAGCATGATGATGAGGTGGGGTGATGTCCACTGTCCCACCCCATGGCCTGTGTGAAAGGCATCATGATTTCCTGAGGGCTGTTACAGCTAGATTCCCAGCAGTGAAATCGGCCTGAATAGAATCTGCTTAGCCACCTCCAGGCGATTCATCTTCCACCTCTCTGCACTCCCCAAAGCTCTCCCATGTAGGAAGGCAAGGCAGACTCTTCCCTTCCACACACAACATGTGCCTCAGAGCCCTGCCCCATACAGACTCAGCTGGAGAGAAACTCAGCCTCTGGAAACCCACATCCCCTGACCATCTAGATCCCTGTCAGAGGGTTTTTATTATTGTTGAGTCCTGTCCTTCCCTCTTCATGAATTGTAAAGCAAATGTTCTAGTATGACCAAGTTCTCCTAGCCTGAGAGGAGGGGTCCAGGAAGGGATCAGAGGCTCCCCTCCTGTATCATCCAGTGCTGCCTCACTTGGTCTCTCTTCCTGAGGTGTTAGGGATCAGAGTTACAGCCCCACCAAACACTCCCCTCAACATGTGGGCTAGGACCTGAAGGGAAGAAAAGAGTGGCGAAGGGTTCCTTTGGTCCAGGACAGTTGCCAAACCTAAAAGGTCTCAAGACAGGCAAAACCCAGTACCATCTTTGACTAGGTGTATAGTTACTTTTCTTATTGTTGTTTTTATACTCTTAATTTAGGAGGAAGCTGCTGAAAATGGTTTTGAAGTTATAATTAAAATTCCCACTTAGGCAAACACTTGTGGGTTGAATGAAAAGGTGTTAATGAAGGGAGAAGCTAATTTTAAGAGAAAAAGCTAGAGAGTGATCTTGTATCTGTGGACACACAACCCCAAGGGGTGGACAGGACTCCAGACTTGGCCTGTCTGAGCCTGGCTTCTGGTCTCCACAGGGCCCTCAATGGCAGGGTCAGTTCTAGCAGTCACCTACCTCCTCTGAACCTTGTCTTCCCTGGTGTCAGCTGAAGACAAGAAAGGACATCCGGGCCCTGCACACCTCATGACACTCATGGGGCTTGGTGAAAATGTGGACTTTGCTCAGAGGCCAAAGATCTGCCTAGGAGGAAGGTGGTCTTGTGGAGCAGGAAGGGCATTTGGGCCCCTTCTGCCCTTCTGAGATAGGCCACTGTTTCTGCCCTGTCAGAAATTTGGGTAACTGCCAGGAGTGTTAGTATGTTGCTATGGGACACTGAGGGGTAGGAGGTCCCCACCTGTGTGCCTTGAGCTGGCGATTGAGTGGAGCAGGGTGCCCAGCATGACTCCATTTCTGAGCATCCCAGGAGCCAAATGTAAGCTGCCATAAGCCAGTTGATGCACCTGAGGCACATGGATGTGTCCCCCTTGCACTCTGCCTCCCTTTGGGCAGCTGCTTGGCTACAGTCTTTTCAGGGCCTGGATGTGGAGAGAGAGTGGGTGCTGATATCACTAGTCAGGTCTCAGTCCATGCCTTGCACACACGGCCCTTGACCTATAAAACGTGGGAAAGGAGGAAGGTGACTGGGACTCATGAAAACCAGAAGTAGCAGCCTTCCCAGCGCTGGCCGCTTCCTTTCCTACCTGGTCAGGTGAAATCTGCAGGTCTTCATAGTGGAGAGAGGCACAAAGCGCCCATACTTGTTCAGGAGCTCTGATTCTCCTCCCAGGGTAGGCCACCTTTTTTTCTGGGTGTCTCTGTGCTAACATCTCTTGTGGGGTGAAGGTGGCACATGTGGATGTTGCTACATTAGGGGAGCATCTGGGCATGCTGCATAACCATACCTAGCACCTACAGAGCAACTCAGCTGCTTGCCACACTGAGATTTGAAAACCCATGAAGTGTGGGAGCACCAATGATACATGGAGCCGTGTGTATGGCAACCAGAAACAAGCAGGATCCTTTGCCTGCTAGCTAAAGGATATGGTCCAATTACTCTCTGCACCTTGATAAAATAGGAATAAAGACATCTGTGTGAAGTGTCAGGAAACACAAGTGGGATGACATGAGCTCTCAGGGTGGTCCCAGGAACTCCGCGGCTGCTTAATGGTATTGGCTCCCTTTGTGCTTTGTGTTTACTGATAAAGAGCTGCTTTGAGATCTGATGGGTCTGAAGTCATATGGGATCAGATTAGTAGCATGTAAGTGGGAATAACCCTGTGAATACTAGGGGATTACTCACCCCTTGATCTCTGCCATCAGGGATGTCTGGTGCTCACTCCATTGGTCCAAGTCATGGCACAGTCAGGAGCCAAGCTCATTTATCACCTTCTCTTCTTAGTTCAAGGGTCTCCTGGAGGAGATAGACTTGCAAGGGCTGGATGTACCCACAGCCTGTTGCCAGGTGGCTTCATCAGATGTCCTGGAACCTCTTTTTTTTTAACTTAATTTTTTTATAGGTACATAATAGACTTTGATCATATGTATCCCATATGTACATATGGGCATGCACTTGCCACAGCACATGTGTGGACAGCCTTGCAATGTTTCTCCTATCTTCTTTCACCCTTCCTTTTAAAAAATATTGTATTTGGGAGGGGGCTGGAGAGATGGCTTAGCAGTTAAGGTGCTGGCCAGAAAAACCTAACAACCTGAGTTCAATTTCCCAGAACCCAAGTAAAGCCAGATACACAAAGTGGTGCATGAATCTGGAGTTGTTTGCTGTGGCTAGAGACCCTGGTGTGCTCATTCTCTGTGTCTTTGCTTGAAAATAAATAAATAATTTTTAAAATATTGTATTTGGGCTGGGGAGTTGACTCAGTGGTTAAGGTGCTGGCCTGAAAAAGACTAACAACTTGAGTTCGATTCCCCTGAGCCCACGTAAAGCCAGATGCACAAAGTGGCACATGCATCTGGAAACTGTTTATAAAGGCTAGAAGCCCTGGTATACCCATTCTCTCTGTCTCTCTTCTATCTCTCTCTACTTGCAAAATACTTTTTAAATATTATATTTATTTGTGTGTGTCTTGCATGCATGAATGGGTGGGGAAATTTAACCTCAGCCAGTAGGCTTTGCAAGAGATTTCATTGCTGAGCCATCACCAAAACACCTTCCTTCCATCCTTTTGAGACTGTCTCTCTTGTCCAAGCTTGAGCTTTGATGTTCTTCTGGCTCCGCCTCCCATTTGCACAGGGGGATTGGAGATTGCACACACACCACTTTGGGCACTGAGGAACGAGGGACTCAGCTCTATTCTCCTTCTTCATGTCTCTTACTTGTAGCCATGGCAGTCTTTAGCTATTGCTAGTTCATCAGGAAGATGAGTGGTCTTCAAGCCTCTCCCCTAATAGCATCATTGACTGTCTATCACATCATGCAGGTGTGATGGAGGTAACCACATTTGATAAGGGTTCCTTGCTGTGTCTGAACACCAGAGTTCTACAGGCACACCTCCCTATCTTTCATCTCTTACATTCATTCAATCCCATCTTCCATGAGGTTCCCTGACACCTGGAGGGGATGATGTATATTTCTCATTTAAGGTCGAGCACTCATCAATCAGTTACTTTTAGCACTTGACCAGTTAGGACTGTCTGTATTAACTACCTCCTATTGCCAAGAAAGTAAAAGAAAGAGAAAGGAAAAAAGTGGAAGAAAAGAAAGCTTTTCTGATTAGAGCTGAGAGAAGAACTGATCTGTGCATATAAAGATAAATATTTAGCAGATGGCTAAATAGTTAAAGACACTTACTTGCAAAACCTAACGGCCAGGTTCAAGTTCCCAGTACCCATGGAAAGCCAGATGCACAAGGTGGCACATGTGTCTGGAGTTCATTTGTAGTGGCATGAGGCCCTGGTGCACCCATACTTACTCTCTGCCTTCTCTATCTCTCTCAAATAAAATAAATAAATAAATAAATGTTTTTTAATGATAAATATTTAGGGGGAAGATTGACAACACAACCGTTTAGCAATACAAGTTAGCAGGTTCTTCTCTAGGGCCTAGTACTAGGCATGTAGTCCCACCTGTGGAGCAGGCCTCAAATCCAGTCGTAGAGCTACAGGTGACCCCTGTAACCTTCATGCCACTACTGCTCCAGAGGGCACATTTTGCCTGGAGAGTCAGTGTTAGAGAATGCAGTATTGTTCTCTGGAATTTTTGTTCTCAGATTTTGCTCTGTTAGCAGCCTGAATAGCACCTTCTTACATACGCGGTGTAAGCTAGTCAACAGGAAGGAAGCTTTCCACCTCAGCTCCAGCTTGATTTCTCTATCCTGAACAAATCCATCAAGTGGGGTATTTTTTATTTTTCATCAATAAGATCTTTTCAGTCTTGGTGGGCAGCCAGGAGCCAAGGCAATAGCCGGTATTATTTAGGGGACCTCCTTGACCAGCAACTCTTTGGGAGGAATCCCATGCCATGTCTACTAGGAGCAGAACCTGTTTTGTGGAGACTCCCCTAGGCCTTTGCTGCCATGCTTCTGGCAGTCTGGGTGAATGGGGGAAGTATCTGCAGTGGAGTCCTTGCCACCCCTAGCACAGAACAGGAAGAAGGATAGCCACCTGGGGAATACCTGCCTCCTCAGAAGCAATTGTTTGGAAAATGGTTCCCTAAAACTACCCCTTTACACTATGTAAGCTAAGCCAGGACAGAGCCTTCTACTAGATGACTCCAGGAAGAGGTGGAGACAAATCTTATTGCATGACAGCTGGCCTCATGTGAGGTGTAGTCTAGGTGCTGGACCAGCTCTGAGCTGGCAACATACCCTGTGGCCAGAATTAATTAATTAATTAATTTACTTATTCTTTTTTTTTTTTTAAGATGGGGTCTCATGTATCCCAGGCTGGACTTAAACTTACCATGTAGCCAATGACGACTATGATCTCCTGCTGCTTGGGCCTCCGCCTTCTTTCCAGGTGCTTCCAAATGCTGGCATTATAAGTGTGTTCCACCACACCCCGTTTATATGGTACTGGATATGGAACCCAGAGCCTGCTAAGCAAGCACTCTTACCAACTGAGCTGCATCTCCAGCCCTCCTTTAAAATGATTTATTTGCATGTGGTGTGATGTGTGATGTGTGCGTGTGTATGTATGTATGTAGGGGGGGCATGACCGGGTCTCTTGCTGCTGCAAATGAATGTCTACCTGGCTTTATGTGGGTTGCTGGATACAGGCCAGCAGGCTTTGTAACAAGTGCTTTTAACCACTGAGTCATCTCCCCAGCCTCATTTTTTTGAGCCAAGATCTTACTAGCCCTGATTGACTTGGAATTATCTATGTAGACCAGGCTGGCCTCAACTTGTAGCAGTCCTCATGCTTCTGCCTCCTGAGGGCCTTAGCCCTCCATTGCCTTTCTTGCTTTACAGCAGAGAGCAGGGGTTCCTCAATGTGTGCAGCTTCATGGAGGGAGCATCCAGCTCTACAGACTTCCCTGCACTGTAGTGCTCATACTCGGTGTTCCTGATGGCTGATCAGGGTGGCACCCTCAGTGCAGAGCACCAAGAAGCCTTTTCGTTCTTTGTGGTGAGGGCTCAGGCATGGCATCCAGGCCCTCTGAAGGGTGTGGCTGACCTGGCCATGTCCCTTTTCATGAATGGCTGTCTCTAATGGCTGTCCAGCTCCTCACTGGACTGTTATGAGTCAGCCACCACGAGAAGCCCTAAAGATTAACCCCTTGCCAGGCATCCTCATACCTTGGGTCTTGAGGCCTGGGCCTTCCTGAACCCCAGTCCTTGCTGATGTCTTTGCATTGTGATGAGCAGCACTGAGATTCAGGCAGCCAATCTCACGAGTTCCGTCCCATCTTTCTCAGGACAGTGACGTCTGTGGCTCTACCTTTGCTGATGGCGAGCTCCTCCCTAGGGAGCCTGGCTTCTTTCTGGAGGAAGAGGAGGAGGCAATGACATTGGTCCCACCTGAAGGCCCCCTGGAGTCAGACATGGACAGCCCCATGGAGAGCAGCCAGAGTCTGGAGGGTTGTGTCGGGTGTCCCCCCGACGAGAAGGAGCCCGGGCTGGGCAGCCTGTTCTTGCCAGAGGACAAGTGAGTGCACCCAGAAGCACACATGGGGCACATTGGGGATTAGCACCACAGACACTACTTCCGTAGGTAGTTCACACTGTGTGCTCAACAGAATGTGTAGTTCTGGGGTTTCAGACGGCTGTGCAGTCAACATTTAATGACAGTTCAGTGACATGGGATATGTGATCTTGAAGTTTTAAAAAGCAGTTATTAGGCTGGAGAGATGGCTCAGCAGTTGAAGGCACTTGCTTGAAAAGCTCGAAAGCCTGGGTTCAATTCTCCAGTACCCATGCAAAGCCAGCAACACTAAATGGCACATGCATTTGGAGTTCGTTTGCAGTGGCAGGAAGCCCTGGCATGCCCATACTCTGTCCATATCTCTCTCTCTCTCTCTCTCTCTCTCTCTCTCTCTCTCTCTCAAAAAAAAAAAAAAAGCAGTTATCAGACCAGAGATGTGTCTCAGTGGTACAGCCACTTAACCAAGTGCAAGGCCCTGGGTTCCACCCTCAGCACCAAAGAAAGAGGAGAGAGGAAAGGAGGGAGATTATAGTCATGTTAGTGAAGCATGATCTTGGGAAATGCCAGGAAAAATGCTCTTAAAAGTTGAGTAGATGTTGGCTGGGGAGATGGCTCAGCTATTAAAGGCTCTTACTTGTAAAGCCTGCCTTTCCAGGTTTGATTCCCCAGTACCCACATAAAGTCAGATGCACAAAGTGGCGCATGCTTCTGGTATTATTTGCACTGGCAGGAGGCCCTGGAGTGACCATACTCACTCTCACTCTCTCTCATAAGTAAATCTTCCCACTGCTTAATTTTTAAATTACTTTTATCTTTTAAATTATGTTCCATCTAATGTGCTTTTATCAGTAATGTTTAAAAATGCTACTAAGATCTAACTGGGCTGGATAGAGCACTTGCCTAGTATGGCCATAGATTGAAGTCTCAACACTCCAGAAACAATTTTTTGTTTTGAGTTAGGGTCTCACTCTAGCCCAGGCTGACCTGGAATTCACTATGTAGTCTCAGGATGGCCTTGAACTCAACAGCCATCCTCCTACCTCTGCCTCTCAAGTGCTGATTTATAGGCATGCGCCACCACGCCCAGCTCCAAAACAACTTTTTTTTAAAAAGAAAGGGTCCATTTATTTTATTTTTATTTTTAATATTTTATTCATTTTCAAGCAGAGAGAGAGAGAGAGAGAGAGAACCAGGGCCACCACCTTGTGGGTCTGGGCTTATGTGGGTCCTGGGGAATTGAACCAGTGGCCTTAGGCACTGGAGGCAAGTGCCTTAACCGCTAAGCCATCTCTCCAGCCCCAAAAACAACTTTTTAAAGAAGCATCAGCCACAGTGAAGATCCTAGTGACTTCCCCATGGAGTAGTTATGTCCTTGTTTAGTTTGGTGTCAGCTACACTAACTGACAAAATCATTGGAGGGTCCAGCGCTGTGGGATGCTGGAGTGCAGCCATCCCTGTGGCTGAGGATGTGGTATAGCACTTGGGAAGGGTGACCTGTGCATCTAAGGAAGCTGATGACCAGTGCCAAGCTCACCTGTAGCTTGTGGAGGGAAACCAGCTCAGCCCTACAGACTGCAGGAGCCTGGCCACGTTTGGATCTTGGGTTCTCCATCGGAAGGTGAGCTTCCCACACAGAAACTTCCTCCATGATACTCACACACAAGTCCATTCCTGAGCAGCAAAACGTTGGTCATGGGGTGAGGTGGCTCAGCTGCTGAGAGTACTTGCTGTGCAGCAGGAGGACCCGAGTTCAAGTCCCAGCACCCACGTAAAAGTCAGGTGTGGTCACACGTGCTTGTACCCCCAGCTCTGAGGGGAGCAGAGATAGAATGACTGGGCCTTGCTGGTCAGCCAGTCTAAAGAGAAACCCTTGTCATAACCTGTGTGTGTGTGTGGGGGGGGGTGTGCTGTGTATGTGGTGTGTGCAAATGTATGTGCAGAGATGGGGTTCCTCACTGAACCTGGAGCTCCTGCTGCTTTCTCTTTAGACTCATGGAGGAAGTTTCTGTGTGGGAAGCTCACCTTCCGATGGAGAACCCAAGATCCAAACGTGGCCAGGCTCCTGCAGTCTGTAGGGCTGAGCTGGTTTTCCTCCGCAAGCTACAGGTGGGGTCTCGACCCTTCTCTGACACAGTGCTTGTGGTCCTCAGGTCCCTGGTCCACACTCCATCCATGACCACATCAGACCTCTCCACGCACTCCACCGCCTCTCTCATCAGCAACGAAGAGCAGTTTGAAGACTACGGAGAGGGGGATGATGTGGACTGTGCCCCCAGCAGCCCCTGCCCTGACGATGAGACAAGAACCAATGTCTACTCGGATCTGGGCTCTTCAGTGTCTTCCAGGTAGTCCTTGCTTGGGGTAGCATTTGGGGGTCTGGAAAACATGGAAAAACCTATCTAGCCTCATGTAGGCAGAGTCCTGAGCTGACTACCCTTCCCTCTGTCAGGGGCTACGTGGCTCCTTCCTGGGGTATGGGTATGTTGCCTTTCCATCCGGTTTGTGGGTCACATCCCTCCCCCCACATTCCTTCTCGGGAAAGAAACTGCTAACTGAACTGGAAGTCTGCAGACTCCTATAGGGAAGCAGGGGAGGTGGCTATGTCATTTTGTTCTCTAATTACCAGTGTTACAAGGGTCTTCCAAGTGACCCTCTATGGTCACTTCTTGCTACCAGAATCATTACTTCCTGGGGCATATTTCTGGCTGTACCTTACCTGTCAAGTGAGAATATTTCCCAGCCTTTCTCTCTTTGATAGCCTTGAGAAAGGGGTCCTCTTTTCTTTATTTCCACTCCCCTGCCCCAGAAGCTCACAGGCCCTGGGGAATCAGGCAAGGCAAGCTCGGCAGGGTGGGTAGGGCACAACCTGACCGCAGCTGAGGGTGACTCCTTCCCCTGCTCCGACCCAGTGCGGGGCAGACCCCCAGGAAGATGCGGCATGCTTACAACAGTGAGCTGCTGGACGTGTACTGCTCTCAGTGCTGCAAGAAGGTCAACCTGCTGAATGATTTAGAGGCCCGCCTAAAAAATCTGAAGGCCAACAGGTAAGGCCACAGCCCCAAGGGCCAGGGCGGGGGGAGGGGGAGGCTGCGGCGTCTTTGGGGACACTAGCTGGCAGCATGGGCTCCTGTATGGCTGATGTGCATGTTTTAGAACTGGGCTGGTTCTGGGGTTTTCCTAGCAGGTGGGAAGTAAGTAGGGCTGATCCTCCACATCTCCAAGCTGCTGAGTGTCCCTTCAGTGCAGGAATCCTGTTGTCCCTTAGTGTTCTTTAGTGGGCTGAGTATGGAGTGGACCAGGGCCCCTCTGTTCAGTGACTGTCTCCTCTCTCTCTCTCTAGCCCCAATCGGAAGATCTCAAGCACAGCCTTTGGACGGTAAGACCCTTTTGGGGGTGATAGGTTGAGTGCTGCCCACCTTCATTTGTTTCTGCTCTATGCCAGCAGCCCAGCCCAGGCTCAGCTGCACACGTACTCTGGCCTGGCCATCCCCATCCCTGCCCTCACTGCCGGTTCCTTCTTAGCAGGATCAGTATGTTCAACCCTTGCTGCTTCAGCTCAGTGAGAGCCACAGCCCAGCCCATGACTATTGATGCTTTTCTTCCATTCTGGAGCTGAGTGTAGGGGAGTGTTGTTAGAGGCCCCTGTGCCTGCCATCTGGTGGGTGTGGAGGTCAGACAGAGTGCTACTCCTGTGACTCAGTGAGGGAGGGTGGCTTCGACAGTGGGCTCCCTGGCAGCCGAGTCAGGACACCAGGCTCAGGGACCTTGGCAGACAGGCATCTGTCCCTGAACCCTGCAGGCAGCTCATGCACAATAGCAACTTCAGCAGCAGTAATGGCAGCACCGAGGACCTGTTCCGGGACAGCATTGACTCCTGTGACAATGACATCACAGAGAAGGTGAGACTTGGGAGGAGGGTAAGGAAGTAAGGGCTCAAGTATGTTTGTGCTCCTGAGATGGTGGGGTTGTTTCTGAGAACTTGGGAGAACCTGTGCCTGCTCAGGAGTTGGGAATAGGGGGCACAGGTTACCTGTCTCTTCCTCACCAAACATGACTTGTTTTTGTAAATAGTCATTTTTTGGAAGTCTTGCCATGAACTCGGTTACTAGATTCTCAGTCCTGTGCCCTCAAAACTTTTTCTACCCCACACCTCCCTTCCTTCCCCCCATGCTACAGGTGAGCTTCCTGGAAAAGAAGGTGACGGAGCTGGAGAATGACAGCTTGACCAGTGGAGACCTGAAGAGCAAGCTGAAGCAGGAGAACACGCAGCTGGTGCTCAGGTCTGCTTGGCTTTGGGGAGTGGGTGCTGGTGCACAGGTCTGGCCGGCTGGGCTGGTGCGCAGGTCTTCTTGGCTCTCAGTAGGGGGAGCTGGTGCTCAGGTCTGCTTGGCTGGGGTTGGGGGCTGGTGCACAGGTCTGGTTGGCTGGGGTAGGGGGTGTCTCATTGTCAGAGGAGAAGCCTCAGGCCTTCTAGCTCCCAAGGGTCTTGGGAGCTTGGCCCTGATTCCAGATCTGACAGATAATGTTCTGTCCTCTGTGCATGCAAACCCAGGCCCAGCGACTTTCACTGCATGCTGTGACCAGAGTCTGACCTCCCTTCCTAGGAACAGGCCCTGCAGAGGGGGAGGTGGTGGAAATGGAAGTGGGAGCAGTCCAGGCACGGATGTGGAGGGGACACTGGGCAGGGTGTGGTGGGTGTTGAATTTAGTTGTTCTCTCCCAGGGTCAGGAAACATAGTAAGCTTCTCCATGCCTGGGTCGGTACTCTACCTAGTGGGTCCCAAGATGGTCCTCTTTCTGTTCCCCAGAGTGAGCAATACTCCACACTGATGTACAACTCTAGGTTACCAGTAGTGTGTGTGTGGGGGGGGGTTAGTTCCATAGGCCACAGTTGGTGTGCTTGCATACAGCCTCTAGCCAGGGTGTGCTTAGTACTCAGAGGTGCTGGCCAGAAAGGCAGAGCTGAAAGAAGAGGAGACTGAGGCTGTTTGTCCAGCCTTGGCCAGGACTACCATCCCCTCGGCTGCCTGCATGGCCCACCATCTCCTGTGTGGGCATACTCTCCGGGATCCTCCTCAACAGATCTGACTGACACACTTCTCTTGAGATGTCTCAGTGTCCCTTATTCATCTATCGGCCAGGCAAACCCTCCACTACCTCCCTCGTTGGGTGTGTTAGGGACACTGGTGGGGTCCGGACCTCCTGGGTTGGGGTGAGGTGAGAGGGACCATGGGAGCTTGTCCTGACTGGAGTGGCTCATTCCCTGCCTCAGGGTGCACGAGCTTGAGGAGATGGTGAAGGATCAGGAAACCACAGCAGAGCAAGCACTGGAGGAAGAGGTCCGGCGACACCGAGAGGCCTACAGCAAGCTGGAGCGGGAGAAGAGCACTGAGTTGGAGCTACTCAACACCAGGTAGGCACGTCCACCTTGGCAGCCCTGGGGAGGCACCAGCTCCAGTGTTGATGGGACTGCTGAGCGTCCTGCCCTCACACTTGTGCTTCTGATACCTTAAACACAGGGACAGTCTTCAGGGAGGTTAGACTGTTCGTAGTAGCACCATTCATGTTAGATGAATGTTAGATAAAGGAAGCAGCCCAGGTGTCCCGGCAGGAAGGAAATAGATTGGTCCTCTGTGGAG
>PVHP010030548.1:0-21652 GCA_004024765.1 Zapus hudsonius | reverse complement strand
ACTGAGCAATAAATTTGGCAGGTTATCTGTAGTTAAGGCTCAAGAAAAAGCTTGTAGGGCTATATGACTTCTGTTCTAACTTGAAGAGCAAACTCAAGAGACAGCTTTCCTGAACTCAGAGAAATGCATTAGCGGAAATGGCCGTATGTGTGGTTTTGTAGAACAACAAAATGATACTCAAATATGGGCAGCATTGTCCGATAAGCCAGGGCCACAGATGGAGTGAACAATTGGAAGGAAGAAATTCACATGAACACTCTGCCCTTCTTGAGCAGCATTCTTGCTGATGTCCTGGTCTGTGTGCATCACTGGATTTCTCAACCTCTAAATATATATGAAAGTCGAGGGGAAGAAGCTCTGCCCTCGGTGAACTGTGCATCTGGAACAAGAATTCTCCATTCCTAGCCGGGCGTGGTGGCGCACGCCTTTAATCCCAGCACTCGGGAGGCAGATGTAGGAGGATCACCATGAGTTCAAGGCCAGCTTGAGACTACATAGTGAATTCCAGGTCAACCTGGGCTAGAGTGAGACCCTACCTCGGAAAAAAAAAAAAAAACAAACACCTGATTATTTATACCTTAGTCTAGAAAATTCTTTTAAGCTTTTATCTATTTGTTTTCTAAGATGTGAAGCAAAGATTTTGGATGACCAGGCTTTCCCTCGTGTCCATCCCCCAAAATTAGAAGAGTCTTGCTTCAGCTGATATATATCACAAAATGAAGGGGAAAAAAGGAAGTAAAGAAAGAGCATTTTCATAAATTACAAGACTCATGAGTTTTTCCCAGAGCATGAGTAGTCTTCACTTAATCTTATTGAGAATAAAAGTGAGGGATGGCAAAGTGGGACTTCAGAGAGAAAGAATATCACCAGGTAAGGGGCCTCAGGACAATTGCCATCCATGTACATCTTACTGGTTATTGATTTTGTAGTTCTCAAACTCAGCAAATTCTGTTTGGCACTGGCTTCTGGGAAGTGGGGAATTCATAGACATTGATTTATTTCTGAGGTACAAAAACAGTATCAAAGATGAGCACCCTTTACCCCTTAGGACAGAAAATACTACATTGTATGCCCAGAAAAAAAGAAAGAAAAGAAAAGAAGGAAGGAAGGAAGGAAGGAAGGAAGGAAGGAAGGAAGGAAGGAAGAGCCCAGTGTAGTGGTACATGCTTATAATCCCAGCACTTTGGAGGATGAAGCAGGAGGATGTGGAGTTCAGGGCCAGCTTGGACTATACAAGACCATCTGGGAAAAACCAAGTTGAAATAAACTATGTTTTAATTCAAAGATGTACTTAATGCAACTAAGTCTACTGAATGCCTCAGTTCTGTAACTGCTGTCTGGTACCAGACAGACATATTATATAGTGTTAGACCATGAAAAGATCAAAAGCTGAAATTCAAGGCTGGAGAGATGGTTCAGCATGTGAGGTGCTTGCATGCAAAGCCCAAGGACACGGGTTTGACTCTCTAGTACCCACATAAAGCCAAAGCATAAGGTGGCTCATGTGTCTGGAGTTCATTCGCAAAGGTTGGAGTGCTCATTCTTTGTCTCTCTCTGCCTTTTTGTCTCTTTCCCCTCAAATAAATAAATAAATAAATAAATAAATAAATAAATAAATAAATGAATGAATAAATAAATACAAATTTTAAAAATCTGAAATTCAAAGTAAGATTTTTACTAAATGCATATTGTTTTGACACTGTTATAGAACTGGAAAACAAATGCCATCACAGGCCAGGGACCATCTACACTCTTGTCACTCCCCCATATAAACAAGCAGGAAAGAAGCATATTTTCTGAAGGCTACCATCTAATAAATTTGTGAAAAGGGAAAAAAAGACCCTTTTTCCCAAATGGCCCCATAATTAGTAAGGTTTCCTACTCATTTTGGAATCAAAGCTTTACAATAGATATTAAACAACATAAATTCCTTTCCTTTTTTTTTTATTTTTGGTTTTTCAAGGTAAGGTCTCTCTCTAGGCCAGGCTGACCAGGAATTCACTGGTAGTCTCAGGCTGACCTCTAACTCACAGTGATCCTTCTACCTCTGTCTCCCAAGTGCTGGGATTAAAGCTGTGCACCACCATGCCTGGCTCCTTTCCTTCATTTTTTTTTACCTTCCATATTCTAATCTCACCTGGTTGGTGAGGCCGGCCAAGAAACAGACCCATCACTGAGCCACATACTTCTTATGACCACCTCTTGCCTTCCTTTCAGCATCTGAAAGCTTCTAAGGAGCCAACTTGAGTTCTTTGACCAGAGTTTCGTTGAAGTCAGACTGCTGCCACAGAAACCCAGCACTACTGTAGCTTAAGCAGGATAGCATTTACTTTGTTCTTGATCATGTAACTACCATAAAGAAGGTTGCTCAGTCTAGCAAGGCAGCTTTGCTGTGTGTAATTATTTAGAAATCCTTCCATTATGGTGTATCATCAGCACCTAGGGCATTGTTGAAGACTTAGCCATCAAATCATGCATATAATATCACTAGAAAGCAGTTCATGGAGAAGTTGTTGGGGATGGATCCAAAGCTGCACACTCGGTTGAAAAGGATGACCTTCCATAAATAGAGGACAGGTCTTCCGTCAAAGGTATAAGAGTAGCTGTGCTCCCCTGCTAGAACCTCCAAACAAGTTCTCAAATTGAAACCCAGAAACAGCACATAAATTTCTGCTCATGCCTTATTATCAAGAACTTAGTTACATACACCTTATTGTGTATAAAATTGAACACAGTAATCTAGAAAAGCAGCCATGTTTATGGGAAGGAGAGAGGAGAATGAATTCTGGTAAATTCTAGGCTCTCCTTCTGAGCTGACCGGGATGTGGTCTTATATAGTTTTATCATTCTAATTTCAACTTCGTCATCTGTGTCAGTTACTTTCTTGTTGCTGGGACAAAATACCTGAACAGAAGCAGCATAATGAAGGAAAGGGTTTAGTTTTGGCTTACAGTTCTCAGGGGAAGTCTATTATGGGAGGAGCAGGAAATGATGATGCCACATCATTATATCCACATGGAGCAGGTAGACAGATGAATGTTGAGTGCTCAGCTAACATTTTCCTTTTCATACAGTCCAGAACCCCAGCCCATGAGATGGTGCTGTCCACAGTTACAGTGGTTCCTCCCCCTCAACTATCCTAAACTGGAAAATACCCCACAGACATGACCAGAGATTCTAAATCTTGTCAAGTTAACAACCAGGGATTAATCATCACATCATTTTATTATTGGCAATTTTAGCAATACTAGAGAGTAGAAATTATTTCCATCTTACAGATGAGAAATTGAGACTTTTGGTTATTTTACTTCATAGAATATTGCTCCCTTTTATATTATATTCTTCCTTTTGCTACATTTGTTGAGATATATGCTTACCTAGATTGTACAACTGTGTCTCCAACATTACAAAAGTCAACATCTATGCAAGCAATTGCTTAACACAATTTTTTAAAATGAAGAACTGAATTAATATAATAAACACATCTGTGTGTTAAATTTATACACATATAGAAACTGAATTCTTGCTACATCTAGATAAATGATGTACTAATAATAATAATAAGAACACATTTTATTTATTTCATTTCATTTTATTGAGGCATTGTCTCACTCTGGCTCAGAATGACCTGGAACTCATTCTGTAGCGCCAGGCTGGCCTTGAACTCATGATGATTCACCTACCTCAGCCTCTAAAGTGCTGGGACTAAAGGCCTGCCTTGCAAGAACTAATATGTTAAAATGTAAGCAGTCAAGACAAATTTGGGGGTATGCTGGTTTGAACTATGTCTCCCGCATAAACTCATGTGTTCTGAATTGCCCCAGCTGATGGCAGTTTGGGAATTGGAGCCTCTAGGAGGCGGTGTATTGTTGGGGGCGGGCTTATGGGAGTTATAGCCAACTTTCCCTTGCCAGTATTTGGCACACTCTCCTGCTGCTGTTTCCATCTGCTATGGCAATGGTGATGTCCAGCCTCTGCTCATGTCACATTTTCCCCTGTCATCATGGAATTTTCCCTTGAGTCTATAAGCTAACATAAACCCTTTCCTTTCACAGGCTGCTTTTGGTCAGGTGCTTTGAGCCAGCAATGAGAGGGTAACTACAACAGTAAATTGCTGCTAGAAACCTGATGACGTGGCTTTGGGCCTTTAGGGATATAAAACTTTGACCTAAGAGACACCCTGCAATGCTGTTAAGTACAGCTTGATGGGTTCTGGTGAGAGCTGAAAGACCTGAATGTAGTAAGAACTATGGAGAAAGAACTATGAGGAGAAAAAACTTTGTCAGGTCTGGTCTAGAAGCAGTTTGTGTGACAAGCTTGCTGTGTTCTGCCTGCCTGTGTCCTGAGAACTTGTGCAGGGTTGCATTCATTGCATGGAAACTGACTAGTGCAAGCAGATGGAGTTTACTGACCAGCTAGTCTAGACTGTTTGGACAGCTCCAGGCCAATGACAGACTTGTGCTGGTTTAAATGTATGTCAGTCATAGCCTCAGGTACTTTAAGGTTACTTCCTGTTTAAGTCTCCAGCAGCCTGCTGTCACTGGGTGCAGATCTGGGTTTCAGCCCCAATATGTGGAGAGAGCAGTGTGAGCTCTGGCAGGGTTCCTGCGTGCTGATTTTTTGTTGCTTGCTGGATTTTGTTTTGTTTTCTTTTTTCTTTTTGGTGGTTTCTCTCTGCTTGGATCTATGAAAGGGTGGCCAGCTTCTTCATCCATTGATGGAACTTCCTCTGGATCAATAAGCTTGAAATAAATTCCTTCTTCCCATGAACTGTGTCTGGTTTTGATGGTCATCCCAGCATTGCAGAACTGATTGTGATTATGACAAGGCCCTTTCTTAAAAAAAAAAGTTATGTGGCATTCTTGAGGAATAACACTGGGAGGTTTATCCTCTGACCTCTGCTCGAACGCATGCATACACACACACACACACACACACACACACACACAAACACACACACACACACACACACACACACACACACCAAAAACAAAAATAAACAAAAAAAAAAAACTTGTGTGAGAATTTGTACTCTGCATCTCAGTTTTTATTTTGTAATCACTGGAATGAGAGTTCCCTGAGGTCTGAAATGACTCATTTTTTAGAGTGGCTCACAGAAGTTGGAGAAATATTTGATTTCATTTTCATTAGATTATTAAGTGATAGATGAAGAACTACTTGAGGATATAAGGCCTGGAGGAGAGTGGACACTTCCTCTGTCGGCAGCCACCTTTCAGACACCCCCAAAGTTTTCAGCAATGTGGATGCTCTTCAAACACAGTAGTGCAGGAATATTTTTGGAGGCCATGTCATTCATATCTCACGTAACTGTGCTAACTGCATAAGACCCCCTGACCCATAATATCGGGCCCATCAAAATTCTGTCATAGATGGTGGAAGAGGAAAAAAGGCATCAAACAAGGAGTCCAAAGGAGTCTTGGGGGGGAGAACAAGAGAAGGTAACTGGAAGGGATTATGATCAAAATATATTATATACATGTGTGAAAATTATGGCTTAAAATGTTTTGGGGTGGGTGCTGGAGACATGGCCCTAGTGGTTGAGACACTTGCCTGCACGATCTAATGACCTGAGTTTGATTTTCCAATACCCACGTAAAGCCAGATACACAAAGTGGTGAATGCATCTGTAGTTTGTTTGCAGTGGCTAAAGGCACTGGTGTACACATATTCTCTCTCTCTCTCTCTTTCTCTCTCTCTCTCTTCTCCTACTTGAAAATAAATAAAAATACTTAAAAATGCTATTTTGGGGCTGGAAAAGATGGCTAAGTGGTTAAAGACCTGGTTCTTGGGAAAGACTTTTCCTGGGGTGGCTCAAACACATGACTTCCCTGCAGATAGGACACTGACAGCAGACCAAAGGATGATTACACCAAAATCAGTTTGGTGAACTCGTGAGTTTATTGGAGTTACTTACAGAGCAGGATGAGGGAGCCATAGATAACACACACTCCAACACAGCTGACTCACCAGAAAGCTCATCTCACATAGGTGATGATTCACAGAAGCTGCATCTCTGGAGCACAGTTCACTTGGAGAGTCTCAGCACACTGCACCACTCCCAGCTTCAGAGTCTCCAACCCCAAACAGTAGTTTCCCCTTACATAGTTTAGGGTGGGGTCTTGCAACCCTTTCTCAGACTTGTTGAGTCTCTGGAACTTCCTTCCTGAACCATCTGCCCCCCCCCCCAAAGGTTTGTTTCTAGCTAACAGCCTGAATCCTCAGAGTCTCCTTCTCTCTTCAATTCACAACACGTAGGTTTGATTCCCCAGTACCTATGTAAAGACAGATGCACAAAGTGCCACCTATGTCTCGAGTTTGTTTGCAGTGACAGGATGCCTTGGCACACCCGAACTCACACTGTCTACTTCTTTCTCTCTGTCTCTCTCTCAAATAAATAAATCTTTAAAATGTTTTAAAAATTAATTTATTTAAAGAGAGGAGGAGGAAAAAGGGCACACTAGGGCTTTCTGCCCCTGCAAACAAACTTAAGAAGTATTGCCACTTTGTGTATCTGGCTTTACATGGGTACTGGGGAATCAAACCTAGATGGTTAGGCTTTCAGAGCAAGTGCTTTTAACCACTGAATCATCTTTCCAACCCAAAATGTTACTTTTTAAAGAGTAATGATGTAGAAGATTTTCTTCCTTCTCTCTGTGTTCTTATCTCACAGCCATGAAGAACGCAATGGATGAGGGCAAAGGGTGAGCTGAGAAAGGAGAATTTTATTAGCATAGAAGTGACAACACTATGCACTTGGCAGCCACAGAGGCCAGCTGAAAGCACCCAAGGGCAAGATGCCAGCTGAGAGAAGGCTGCTGTGGCGATGAAAATGGTTCTCTGTGGCCTTGGATTTCTAGCTGAGAGGGGATCCAAGAGCAAGCTTGCTGGTGAAAAGGCTGTGCTGAGAGGTTTTTAAGGCTTGGGTGGGCTATGATTGGCTGGGTGTATGCAAATTACCTGAACAATGAGGAGAAAGCTGCCAAAATGGGAAATCCCCTTCTTAAAAATGTCAAAGGATTCTGTTTATAGATAATTTAGAGCAATTTAAAGGCTTTGTCCTAGTTTTCCTCAATCCTCCCAGCACCCATGAGCGGACGTACTTTCTTTGGGGTTCTCCAGGAGTAATGTCTATTGACCTGATAGGAAAACCTCCCTCTCAGAAAGATCAAGCTGACAGGAGTACTTGCCCTTCCTTGCATCCAGCTTGGAATCCTCCCTGCCTCTGTCTCCTAGTCTTTCCTTTAGATTGGACCTCCCAAGAAAGACGGTGAGCCCAAACTTCTCTGCCCCTAAGGTCTGGTCTTAATACCATGCATCACATTGACTTGTCTCCTGGGATATGTCAAGGCCCTGCATTCTACCTTCCCCTTTTCCACGTTGGCTCCTCTGCCACACTGACCTTCCATCTCCAAGCAGTTTCTCCCTGCAGTGGCACTGTAGTCCCATTTCTTTTCCCATGGCAGCCAGTTCCAGTGGATATCTTTTTCTATGCTTATTTCACCCTTATATGCCCATTCCCTACTATTTTCTTCCTGTTCCATTAAAATGATTCCCTTAATACTCTATACTCAATCCAGCACTTCCTCATCTCTATTCCTTGTTGGTTCCAATTATGTTCATTTTTTTGCACATATATGTGTGTGGTATCCATGTTTATATGCATGTTCATATGCATATGAACACATAAGTGGGTGCATGTGCATTTGTGTGTGCATGCAGAGGCCAGAGGTTGACATCGTGTATCTTTCTCAATTTTTCTCCACTTTACTTACTTAAGCCCAGAATTTGCCTAACAAGCCAGCAGACCCTAGGGATACCTTTTCTCTACTTCCCAAGTACTGAGATTACAGACAGGGCACCATACACATCAGGAATTTACATGGGTGCTGGAAATCCCAACTCTGGTCCTCACTCTTGCACTGTAAGCACTTTATCACTGTAGTGGTGTGAATTAGGTGTCCCCCATAAACTCACCAATTTTGAATGCTTGGTTCCCAGCTGATGGCAATTTGGGAGGTGGAGCTTTGTTGCAGAAGGTGTGTTGTTGGGTGCTGGCCTAGGGGGTATTATAGTCATCTTCCCCTTGTAGGATCTGGCTCACTCTCCTGATGGTATTTCCACCTGCTGTGGCAGAGGTGATGTCTATCCTCTGCTCATGCTGTTTTTCCCTAACATCATGGAACTTCCCCTTGAGACTATAAGAGCCAAAATAAAAAAAAAAAAAATCCTCCCATTAGTGCTTTTGGTCAAGTGCTTTTTGTAAGCAACAAGAAGGTAACTACAACAGAAAAATCAGTATCAGGAGTGGTATCATTGCTGCTGGAAACCTGACTGTGTGGTCTTGGTCATTTGGAAATGATTTGTGGGAGGAATGTGGAAGGATTCGAAACCTTGGTCAAAGAGACACTTTGCAGTGCTGACAGCAGAGTTTCATGAGCCATTCTGGTCAGAATTGAACAACCTAAATGCCATAAAAACTGTGGACTATGAGGTTTGGCTTATGAGGGGAAGAGAATTTTGTCTGGACTGGGCTAGATGGAATTCATTTGAAAGGCTTATTGCATTCTTTCTGTGTCCCAATAACTTGAGCAGGAATGCATGACGAAGAAATGGACTGGTGTGAGTAGAAATATGACACAGAATGAAGTGATAGTTTCAGGCTGGAGACAGTGCCTGTTTAGCTGCAATTATTTTAGAGGTTACTAACACTGAGATTGGGCCAGCTGTTCTGCATTGGGGCAGCAGAAAAAAATCCTGACTCTTGAAGGTAAGGGGTCTGAATTCTAAAGGACTGTTCTAGTTTTCAAAGTCAGCTTTATTCCCCCCAGATTAACAATTTGGTAGCCCACCTGATACTATGGAGTACAACTAATGCACAGAAGAAAGGATTTGTAACTCAGTTTGTGTTTTTGGAAATGGCCACTGTACAATTTGCGGCAGGCCTATTGGAATCCTGCATGGATGCCTGGTAAAGATATGAAAATGAACTGTGGAAATTCCAGGAAATGCCAGGACTGTGGGAGAGCTGCCAGGGAGAGCTGCTGGCTTGGGATGGATTATCCCCAGGCTGTGAGCAACCAAGCTAGAAAGGTAGAACTTGGGTTCCAGTGACTTTGTCACTGGTTAGAGATGCCGGACTTTAGCTACAGGATTAGATGTTTGCTCCATTTGTTGTAGATCTTGTATTGGCTCAATATTTCCTTGCTGTGCCCAGTGCCATCTTTTGCACTGTGAATGTTTATTCTGTGCCTTTATGTTATTTGGTTTTACAGGATGTTTGAACAGTGTTGGGATTGGTAAAAACTACAAAGACTTTCAAAGTTGGACTGGATACATTGCCTTTTACATCATGAATGGTCATCTGTTTATGGGGGCCAGGGGTGGAACGTGGTTGTTTGAATAAGGTGTCCCCCATAAACTCATGTGCTTTGAATGCTTAGTTTCCAGTTGGTAGCAATATGGATGGTGGAGCATTGGTTAAGAAGGCCTGCCGCTGCGGTGGGTCTAGGGTGCTACAGCCATCTCCCACTTGCCAGAATCCAGTTTTCTCTTCTGCTGCTATTTCCATCTGCTGTGGCAGAAGTAATGTCCAGCTTCTGCTTATGTCATACTTCCTCCTGCCATATGGAGCTTTCCCTCTAGGCTATAAGCCAAAAAAAACAAAAACAAAAACAAAAAAAAAACCAAAAAAACAAAACAAAACAAAAAAACTTTCCTCCTATCAGCTGCTTTGGTAGGTGCTTTGTCCCAGCAATGAGAAGGTAACTACAGCATCCTCTGAGCCATCTCTACAAACCTGGGAAAGTATGAGTTACTTACCCATCTAAAGATGTTTCCTGCCCAGCCAATGGACCAAATGATATAGCAGATTTCCTCCTTCTCTGCCAGGTTTTTGTCTCTCCACCACAGAGAAACAAGTAGATGTACCTCAAAGGGTGAGCAAAGTGAGGATGATTTTACTGCCTCCAGAACGACAACTTAAACATGAAAGAGAAAGATCTTGACAGCTATGGGCCACCTGCCAAAAGCCAGTTGTCAGGCAAAAAGCAAAAGCTCTAACCTCTTGGTAGCCACAATGCCAGCCAAGAGGGGATCCCAAAGTGGCTTTCTGGCAAAAGTAAAAGTGACTCTTGGTGGCCATGTGATGCTGATAAAGCATGTTTTGTAGCATAAAGGTTGTGCCTGTGGGTTCATACGGGCTCTGGTGGGCTTTGATTGGGTGGCTATATTCAAATTAGGTGAACAATAAGGAATAAATTCATTGCACTGAGAAATCAACAAAGCCCTCCAGAAGGTTTCCTAATTAGGTCAGTGGTTCCATTCCCCTTGATGTGGTTATGGTAAAGCAGGCAATGGCAACCGGGTGACTTGAGGGTGGGGAAAAACCAGCCTGAGCTTGGCAGTTTTCCAAGCCCTGTTACTGGCTAGAGGGCCCCTCCTACTTCTATCAGTACTATGTACAGTAATTTAAACTTACTTCTGCTAACTTCCAAAGCTGCTTTAAAAAAATGTAAGAATTTAGGACTGGGGAGATGCCTTAGTGGAAAAAATTGCTGGCAATGCAGGCATGATGACCTGAGTTCACATATCCAGAATGCACATAAAGCCAGAGGCTGTATCAAGAGGATTTGTAATCCCAGTTCATGCACCAATTGTGAGATGGGTAATGGAGACAGGAAAATCACCCCACAAGCTCGTGGGCCAGCTACCCTGGCATACACAGCTGACAAGGAGAACCGATCTCAAGCGAAGTGGAATCAAGGACTGATGGTCAAGATTGTCCTCTTTACACCCAAACACCTGCTATGGCAGGTGCATGCCTGCATTCATACACACATGTACAACACACACATTCACATGAGGCAAAAGATGTCAACATTCAGAAAATGTCTGATTTCTCCATTTTTGTTTAACATTATTAAAACCACAGTTTCATCAAAAATAATAAAATATTTTATATAGTATAATGTTGATTTGGAGCTTTTGTTTGTTTTGAGGCTAGTCTCACTCTAGACGAAACTGTCCTGGAACTCACTCTGTAGCCCAGGCTACTCACTTGGTAGAATAAGAAGGCCTTGAACTTATAGTTATCCTCAGCCTCCCATTTACTAGGATTAAAAGTGTGAGCTACCACCCCCCAGCTTGAAATTATTTTATGAAATATCACACTTTATGTTATAGGTGGCAGGAAGGCAAGACTTGCTAAATTAATTTTATAGATTAGGAAATGAAGATACAGAGTGCTAGACTGTAGTCAAACCATTGGTAGATGATATTGTTCCCTAAGCCACTGAATTCCAACAAGTTACTTTTTATTTCACTGTTGCTTTTCTCCTAATTTCCTAGGCAATTAATTTAAGTTAGATTACATCATTTTACCAAAGACCTTTGGGCCCATAGTCTCTCAGGTTAGGATGAAGGTCGCTATTCTAGACCCATGGTTTGGATGTCTAGGTTTCATCCTATCCTAGTAATGAGAATGTGTGTATGTGTGGTGTTGGTGGTGGGAGTGTAACAGAAACTGCCACGTGGGGATGAATCCACAGGGAATCTTACCAAGGCCCCTCTGTTTGCCTGGCTTCAAAAGCCTCCCCCACTAGCAAAAATGCCTTATTCTTTCCTGCTCAGTTGACCTAGGGCAGGAATAATATATGTCTGGTTAGGTATTTGAGGGAAAAAGAACGACGCAGACAAATCCCAGTCTCTTCCCCGGGTTGCCTTTCTTCAGAAAAAGTCTAGATTCTTTCTGCCTTGCTGTGGAACCCTGGGGCGTTGCTGTGCTAGGAAGAGGGAACACTTACCAGACCACATTCTCCAAGCTGCCTTATCTGTAAGAAAGGTGATATTTTAATTTCTGTTTGCTGACCTCCCGAAACTCTCTCTTAATTTGTTCCAAACTTGGTTCCAGCTTTTGAACCCCCCAGAAGAGAGGATTTTTGTTTTGTTTTGTTTTGTTCTTGTTTACACTTTCTTTACTCATAGAAGTGTCCTAAATTCATTAAAAACTGTCTGGGTTAAGTTATAAATAAATTTGTTGTACAAACAAAATTTAAACTTGTGGATGAGAATTTTCCTATGCAATTACAAACCTAAGTGAGTATTGCTTCCCCACAAAAATTATCCTCTTTGTTATTGTGGTTTTTAAAAAAATTATTTGTGTGTGTCTTGCTGCTGTAAACCAGTGTCCATCTGGCTCTTATATGGGTGGCTGGGGAATTGAATCTGGATTGGCAGGTTTTGCAAGCGATCATGTTTAACTACTGAACCATCTCGCCAGACCCAACTATTATGGTCCTGATAAAATTTGATATTACTTAAGTTTCAGAATGCCTTAAAGCAAATCTAATTCAAGGAGAGAAACCTGAAGAAATAATAATTATACTATTAAGTCATCCCTGAGTTTGGAAAAACAGAAGTAAAGTTCTACTTTTTTGGCATGTCTGGGTGCATTCATGAGAGCCACATGTACATATGGGCGCATGTGCACATGTGTGCATTGCGAGAGGAGGCCACAGGTTGATGTTGGGTGTCTTCTTCAGGTGCTCTTCTTGGTTTTTGACACAGGGTCTCTCCTGAACCTAGAACTCACTGATTGGACTAGCTGGCAAGTTAGGCCTTTGCTAACCTCCTGCGTCCACCTCCCCAGCACTGGGATTGCAGGTGTGTACCACCACACTGGTACTTTATGTGCTTGCCAAGGGGTCTAAACTTAGATCCAAACGGTTGTACAGCAAGCACTTCACCCACCAAGCCATCTTTCTTCCCCTGAAACTTTGCAAATTAGAACTATCCAAGTGACGAGCAGTAGAAAACTGACTGTTGGGATTCTCATCTGATGCTGTCTTTTTGGTACATGAATGTCACACACTCACACAAAAATGTCCTTGGAGCTGGGCATGGTGGCACACACCTTTAATCCCAGCACTCAGGAGGGAGGCAGAGGTAGGAGCCTGGGCTAGAGTGAGATACTACCTCAAAAAGCAAAAAAAAAAAAAAAATTGTCCTTTGACTTTTGATATCTCTTCTTACTGACAAGCATGAGACTGTTCCTCATTGGGAACCTCAGCTGTCGCCCTTTCTAGCTCCTTCAGCTCTTCTTGCTTCTTCCTGTGAGGGACTCAAGCCCATGGCTCTGGGCATTTTAGACCATGCTCTGCCACTGAGCTATGTTTCTAGCCCATGGTCTCAATGTGGAGCTTGGACTGGCCTAGACCTCGTCACATAATCCAGTCAGGCTTGACCCCAGGACTCTCCTGGCTCTGCTTCGCTATTGTTGAGACGACGAAGTTGCTGACTTCTTAAATGCGGTCCTCCTAGTCATCTTACTTTCTTCTTGCTTTATACTTTTTCTGTAGACAGTCACATCCATTCTCCATGGTGTCTACCTGCTAAAGATTTATGAATTAAAACTTGCCCCTGCTTAATTATTTTCCTGACTCACATTCAAATTTTTAACTGCCACAGGCTCTATAGCTACAAAAAAATATAGCATGTCCAGAATTCAACTCATTTTCTGCCCTCTTCCTCCAAAACTGGAAGATTCATATAAAAGTCTATCTTGCAGCTTTTCTTAAAATATAAGGTAATCTGAGAAAAGTGACCTGGTGACCACAAGTACAGCTGGATCTCAAGATTAGCTGCCTCTGTATTGATTGACAAGGTCTTGCTGTGTTGCTCAAGCCAGCCTTGCATTCCTGATCTCAGGACCCTTCTACCTGAACTTCGCAAGAGTCCAGACTACAAGTGTGGATCACTGTGCCATGCCAGCTTCCCACTTTAAAAGTGATTTGATCTAGGGGTGTTAAAGCCCTTTCCTGGCATTCATGAGGACTTGAGTTTGATCTTCAGTACAAAATAATAAAAAAAATCAAAGAACAAAGTATCACTGTCTTCTGTCCAGGCTGTAATCACTAAATCTCATTGCAATATTATGCAAGTTACTTAACCTTTCTTTACCTCATTTGTCTTATCTACAAAATTGTTGTAATAATGTTTGCCTCACAGTGTTGTTGGGAAAATTAAAGGAGCTAAAATATATACGCCATTTAGAACTAAGCCCAACACATTACCACTATAGTGTTGTCAGGCTTAACCACTATTGTTTGAGTTTGTGTCATCTGGATTTTTGCCTATTATTTTTCAAAATGTTTCTAAAAAGATTGTTTCATAAAATTTTGGAAAATAGAATTAACCTGGCTCATGAGCTATTAAAGTATACTAATTGTGTAAAACTATGTAATTTAAAAATATTTTTATTACTAAGAAGTGATATTGGTAACAGAGGTAAAGTTTTGGCATCTGAAAGTACTGAGAATGGATAAGCCCAAATTGAACTGAAAAATATTTGATACTAATGCATTTCATAACGGCTTGGCTACAGTTTTTCCCTATGTGAATGAGTGCATGCCAGGTGATATCATATATGAGCAGTTCTGTACTTGAACCTAGATTTCCCACACGACCTTCAACAACTAGATCAGAATTCTTTTATAGAGCTATCCTCTTGCCAGGATATTCTGACTTCCTTTCCAAGATTTTTCTTCAATGTCACTTCTGCAGTCTCATTGGATCCTTGTCCTCTACAGGAAGCACATAAGGGGTCACTTCTTGTTTGCACACTTTTTTTTTCTCTGGAAATGAATTCCTCCAGGGATGGGACTACATCTTAAGCATTTCATTAGAGAGGCTGTAGTCACAGGTTGAAGGTTGGCTGCCTTCATTCAAAGTCTGCCTCTACCACTAAGAAGCTCTCTGGCTCCAGATGGATTTTAGGTCAGTTGAGCCTTAATTTCCCCATGTACATCTTAGAAATAGTAAGAACATATCATTTTCATCCCAAACAAAACAACAAAGTGTCTAATGAGTTTATCATATGGTTGTTTTGAGGATTAAATGAGTTAATATCTAGAAAACTCTTTAGAATAGTGTCTGGAAGTCCCATAGAAGTCATTTAATAAATGTTAGTGATTATTAATGTTGTTTACTTATTTTTCTTTTTTCATGTATTTTTTCCTCTTCTAATTTCCTCTAATTGCTCAAATTCACAAAGCAGTGCAACTAATGACAAACCCAATTCTAGTTTTCTTTGCTTATTCTAGCTTCCAGAACTGACCTTTCAAATTATAAAAAAAAAAAAATTAGAAATTGATACTACATAGGTAGGATACTGAAAAATGTAGTGAAGTCACAGTAGTGGCACAGTGTACATAACTACATGCCACTTTTTTTGAGACAAGGGTTCATTCTCCCAGGATGTATCCCAGGATGGCCTCTAACTAATTGTCTAGCCAAGGATATACCTGAACTTCTGACTCTCCTGCCTCTACCTCCCAAGTGCTGGGATTATAGGTGTGCTTTATGATGCCCAATTTATGTGGTGCTGGGGATCAATCCTGCATGCTAGGCAATTACTTCACCAAGTGAGCTAGATCCCTAGGCGCTACCTTCTATTTCTTTAATTTTTTTAAACTTTACTTTCTGAATCCTTTCTATTTCCTGTTGAATACATTGAACCCTTTTGATTTCTATTTTTTACTTCCGTCCTGTTACCCACATTTAAAGGGCTTTTTATATACCTGCTTGTATTTACTTAGTAAACATAATCTTCTTACCCCCTGGTATCATGAGTGTTTGATCAACATGGTCAGTTCCTCAGGATGTCAACCTTGGATAGTTAGTTACATCGTGCTCGCTGGTGTCTCTGCTGCAAGTTTAGTGCTTTTTTTCTTTCCATATTCTTTCCTCTAAAAGTGACTCATTGTGTCCAGCTTACAGCTGAGGGGAAAGAATTATTCACCATTTTCTTGAGGAGAAAAATTCAATAGAATTCTATAAGGATGATCTCTCCCCTTTCCATATGTGTGTTTGTGCAGTCATTTCTTTTATATAATTGCAGATGGGTGTGTTTTTATTTTATTCTTTGGGTTGTAATATCAATATTTTGTTGCTGGGATTGCTCCACCTCTTTCATATTAACTCTTGTTTGTTTTTATTTTTTTTAAGAGAGCCTTACTGTGTAAGCCAGGCTTGCCTTGAACTTGTAATTCTTGTACTTCAGACTTTGGAGTGCTATCCTGCTTACTTTGGACATACCTCTCTATCCATTTATTATTTTTAAAAGATCACTTCCTTTTTAACACTACACATTGTTCCAGCATCATCTTGTATTGTCTTTTCCTTCATTAGCAAATGGTAGCTAGATGCCAAGATCTGTGTGCTGGGTGTGCTTTGTGACTGTCATTGTTTGCAGACTGTTCTAGCAGAAAAAACCTAGGATAGTTGAGTGTTTGTTAACCTGCACATATATCCATGTATCTGTCATCTGTTCCTCTATCATTCATCTGTGTGATTCTTTACTGACATCTCTGACCCCAAATCCGCAGTGGAGCAGTGTGCCTTCTCTTGCTTATTTGTGACATTTCTCTAGTGGTGAGAGATCTGATTCACACTGTTTACAAGTACATGCATATTTTCTTAGTCCTAGTATTATGGGTTCAATTATGCGCCTCTGAAAGCCTTATGTTCAAGCTGCAACCTTCAGTACCTTGTTCTGTGATTTTATCTGGAGATAAGGTATTTATAGAGTAAAGGTAAAATGAGGTCATCCTGGAGGATAATCTGACTGAAATACTTATAGAAAAGAGAAATTTAATTACAGATATACATGGGAAGTAACACAGAGTTTTCCATCTGTAAGCCAGAGATGGGAGGGGAGAGAAAGGGGGAGAGAGAGAAGAGAAAAGAGAAGAGGAGGGAATGGGAGGGGAGGGGAAGGAGGGAAGCCTGGAGCAAGCCCTTCCTCTACCACCTCCTGAAGGTTCCATGCATTAGTCAGATGTTTTCTCACTGTGACCGAAATATCTGACACAGAAGCTAGGGAGATGGCTCAGTGGTTAAAGGCACTTGCTTGCAAAGCCTGGTGGCCTGGGTTCAATTCCCCAGTCCCCCACGTAAAGGTGGGTGGGCATTAACCCTCTCTTGTCTGTGTGTGCGTGTGTGTCAGCTCGTCCCTAAACACTGGCATGCGCTGCATGCTTTCAGTCTCTACAGTTTTGTTTTATTCCATACGTTGCATAAATGGAATTATAACAGACAGGCTCTCCTTATGTGAACTCGGGTCCTCAGGCTCGCCAGGCAAGCACTTTACCCATCAGGTGAGCGAAGCCAGGACGGAGACCGCACAGGTGAGGACGAGGAAGGCGCTGGCGCGGTGGTCCCGAGGAGAGGACCCGAGGACTCGCGGGCCTTGGGCCGGCGGCGGCGGTGTCCAACGTCACCCTTTCCAGGACCCCGTGGGGCGCGGAGGCGGGCGGGTCAGCACCCAGGCCCACAAAGCCGGGCCGGCGCGGCGGGACGCGAGGGGGGGGGGAGGACGGTCTGTTGCTAGGCGACGCGGCCCGGGCCCGCCTCCCGCCCGCGTTGCTAGGAGACCGCGAGGCCCGGGGAGGGAGGGGGCGGCGGCGGAGCGGGCCGACGTGCTGACGCCGAGTGTATATGAGCGCGAGCGGCGGGCTCTCGGGTCTCTTTCAGCGCCGTCTGCTCGCGGCGCCGCCTCCCGCTCCTCCCGCCGCCGCCCTGAGTCACCGCCGCCTGCGCACTCCCGCCGCCCGGCTCCCCGCTCTCGCCTCCGGTAACGGCTGGGCTCTGGCAGGACCCAGGGGGAGCGTGGAGGTGACCGGGCGGCCTGCGCGGGAGGGAGGGCGGGAGGACGGGAAGCGAGGGCCGCCCGGGCCTCCGCCGCGCCGTGAGGCGGGCCCGTGAGCCGGCCGCGGAGCGAGGAGGCGGCGCGGCCCGGAGCTGCTCGGAGCCCCTCGGCCTCCCGGCGGGGCGGCGGCCCGGTGCCCCCGAGCGGCAGGCGGAGGGACGGAGGGAGGGGTCGGCGGCCACGCCGTGAGGCGGGCTGCGCCGTCGGCGGAACGGAGCGCGCGCAGGGCCGCCGCCGCCCCGAGGGAGGCCGCGGGGATGGGGAGATGGGCGGCGGGGCGGTTCCGGCGGGAGGACGGACGGGCGGGCGGCGGAAGCCCCGGGCCGCAGGCCGCGCGCGCGCGCGGGGCGTGCTCCGGTCTCCGCCCCCTGGAGGCGGCTTCCCTCCGCACGTGGGGACGGGGCTGCGGGGCCCCGGAAGACCCGGGCCTGGGCTCCATCTTTCCTCCCGGGCCCACATCCGAAGGGCTGAAATCGGCTTAACCAAAGCCCGCTGTGGACAGTCCACCTTGGTTCCCTTGACCGGGGTGTGCGTGGGGGGGATTGATCCTCATCGATTTACGTCTTCAAATGGTTCTAAAGATAAGGGATTGATGGGCCTGCATTGATTTTAATCCTAATAGGCCAACGAATGCATTCCTTTATTGAACTTCCCTGCATTTTACTTCATAATGGAAGAACTAGGAAGGTTGACCTTGCCAAATCCCCATTTCCTTCAAATTCTTGGAATAGGCGGTCATGGGAGGGGAGACCCAGCCCCTGTTGGGGGAGGCTGGGCCTTCAGAGTACAGAACTTGAATCCAGACCCAGGCGGTCCTAAAGAACTCCCCATATCAGACTGTGACTGGTCACACAAAACTAGTTACTTATCCTGGTTTCAGGAGTGCCAAGTTTGCTAGTTTTGAAGATGCATGCACACAAAACATCTTTCGTAAACTAATGCCTTGCATTGTCGGATTAGACTAATTTTTCTTAAAAAGTACTCATTACCTTTGGGTAAGGAGAAAATTACATTTTAAAAAATGAACTGGAGAAATGGGGTTTTTAGTATTTAGGATTGTGTCCAAGCCTGTTTGAAGTTGCTGGAACTGAAATACATGAAATAAACTTCAAGATTATTAAACTTTGCTTTAGTAAGTGCACTTAGACATCTGTCATAAAACCTTGGGTCCATAGGGGCCTTTTTTGTGTTTTTTTTTTTTTTGGGGGGGGGGAGCAGGGTCTCCAGTCTAGGCGTAGATGCTCTTTTAAAGTTAATAAACAGAAATTAAAAACCTCACCATACCAAATTGAAAATAAATTTCACATGTGGAAAGATTCCTTTTTAAAGTATTGGGACCATTAATTGATGTAATTTAAAATTTATTATTGAATATGGCACTGGATTTGTTCTTTATGAGATTATCTTTAAAACATTCATATAGAGCTAATGTAATCCAAAATGCTATAGCTTTTATTATTCAGCTTGTCTGCCTTAGCTCCATGAACAGATTCAAATTTCTCTAGAATATTTCCAAAACAAGGGGTTTTTGTAGGAGAAGCTTAAAATAGTCATAATATGTTTGTCTAAAAAGATCAGGATATGTCACAAAGCTTTGAGAATTTGTTCATATTTTACTGGGTTATAAATTACAAAAGATTAGAGTCCTCTTTCTCTAATGTAGAATACTAAGGATCAGTCTCTTCAGATCCTAAAGTTGAATGGAACCTGTCATTTTGTCTTTTTATTTTTGTTTTGAGGAGGTAGGGTCTCACTCTGGCCTTGAACTCAAAGCTGACTTTGTTAATCTCTGTCTCCCAAGTGCTGGGATTAAAGTCATGTGCCATGGCCTTTTTTAAAAAAAAAAATTATTCATTTGCAAGGAGAGAAAGAATATGAATGAAAATATGGGTGTGCCAGGGCCTCCAGCCACAAATGAACTCCAGATGCATATGCCACTTTGTGCATCTGGTTTTTCCATGGATACTGGGGGATCCACCAGGGTCCTTAGACTCTGCAGCAGGCAAGTGCTTTAACCACTGAGCCATCTCTCCAGCCCTGTAATTGTTCTTATTCTTTAAGTCAGTATTTTATTTATCATCTGCTTGGACATGTATTCCAAATCATGAACAAAATAAGTTGGTTGCCTGGATATGGAATATTATCTCTTGATGAATGAATGTTACGAGGAAAGAAGAAACAAGGGCTGGGAAAGCACAGTATATAATATGCTTCATATTAAAGAACCTGATAGAATGGATGATATTAAACTTTTAAGCTATTTTCATTTGAATGCCAAGTTCTTTTGGGACTGATTGGAGCAGAACACCTGTTCTTGCAAGTTCTTTATTTACATTTAGAGTGCATTACTAGGCTTGCCATAGGAAGTAGCCTTTTGGATGCCAACTCTGCCTTTCACTACTGAAGATGTATTTGGGTAAATTTTTACTTAAGTTTTGTACATCTTGGTTTTATGGGCAAGGTACTCTGAGTTCTTGAAGAATACAGAAGAATGCAGTAGTAGGAAATACCACAGTCCAGTTACAGCACACTCATTCAGGCATTGTTTTTAAATTTTTTACAAGTTATCGCATCATTTAGTGCTCTTAGAAATGGGTAGTATTGGATTTTCTTGTTGTCTTTTTTCTTTTTTGCATGTGTGTCTGTTGTGTGTGGATGCATGTGGAGGCATAGGGTATCTTTCTTAATCACTCTTCACTTTATTGAGACAGGGTTCTCACTCAAACCCAGAGCTTGCGGATTCAGCTCATCTTGCTAGTCAGCTTGCTCCATTGTTTCTGCCTCCCCAAGTGCTGGGATTATAGTGGGCAACCACTCTTTTAGGTGGGGGATAGGTTCCTCGTGCTTATGCACCAAACAGCTGTGTCCCCAGACTTGGCCCTCTTTTTTAATTTTTCCTGCAACAGATGGCCCACTATATAGCTCAGGCTGCAGTATTGTAACATTTTAACAAGGACCTGAGGTACAGTGTGGAAGCTTATTTGGGATGACTTAAGTGAGCAGTCATAATTTGTGATCAAGGGATTTTTTTTTTTAATTGGGGTTCAAAGGATACAGTCTATGTGGGATTCCACTGTGCTCCAGGGAGAAGCTATTAAGACCATATAGCCATGATGAACTCGGCACAATATAGAATTTATTGTATAAACTTATAAACCTTAATCTGTGATATGGAGGTAAGCTATGCCACACATAACTATGGAAATAACATGTGAATAAATTGCTAACATTGTTGAGTTTTTCACCAAATATAAATCGAAATTAGGTTTCTTCTATTAGATGAGATACTCTAGATACTGACTCCTCAGAAGATGGTAGTCTCAATTAGTTTTCACGTTTTAAAGGATATTTTGGTTGCATATAGTATTTAAAGAACATTAGTAAATTGAGAATTCTCTTACCTTTTGATGTCTGTTATTGAAGGAAATAACAATTACCAACCTGGTCCCTTTGAAGTTACTCTTCTGTGCTTTTTGAGATGATTTTGTGTTGCTGTTTTGGCTTTTTACTGGTATAACTCAGATTAGCTTCCCCTTCCTCCTTCCCTCTCTCCTTCCTTCCCTCTCCTTTTCTTGAGTAGGATTTGTACGGTTCCCTGATTCTGGGTTGGTATCTTTAATCACTTCCAGAAAAATTTAAGCTATTAGTTTCTTAAAATGTTCTATCTTAATACTTTACTCCTAGCTAGAACTTATGAGGTGTGCTAGACTTTGTTGTATCCTAAATCTCTTTTCAGTATTTACCATCCTTTAGTTAGTTCTGCCATGCTTGGAATAAGTATTTTAAGCTGCCTTCCAGTTTGCTTAATTTTCTAAGAAAGACAGCCTGTGTACCTTGATATCAGTTTCTGGGAGTCCTATTTACTTTCCTATTTGCTGCATCACTTTTCCAGATACTGTCCTTTCTGCCCTTCCTCCCTCCCAGTTC
>PVHP010030547.1:0-21632 GCA_004024765.1 Zapus hudsonius | reverse complement strand
ATGAGGTTTGTGGGTATCAGACCTTAATAACTTCCTATAGTTCCAGTTTCAAGACCTTGATCAGTTTGGGGGAAAAGTCAGTTTCTTGCCTTTCTTTCAAGTAGCAAGACATCAACTGAGGCCCAGAGATAGTACTTGGGCCCTAACTATCCTCCTTTGTATGCAGAGGATGGTGAAGATTTTGTGAGGAGGTAAGTTGGGGCAGTTTTTAATTATAAGCATGAAAAGGCAAAGTGACTGAAAGAAAGCTGTTAAAAATAAACTCTTTGAAAGCCAGGTAGAAAAGGAAAAACAGGGTGGGGATAGAACAGAAGTGTACATTGGAGATCAAGTAACATTTGACCTGGGCAGAGATTTACCTTTGTACATCTGAGAAATGTGGGGTATCCTGGTGACAGAAGTTCTTTTCTCTACTCTTAATTAAAGTAGGAAAATTGGTTGTTGCTTGAGCTTAACCAGCGGATAGCTTCTGGGATTTGCAGGTAAATGTTATCCAATCACCCAGGCTATCTATGACGCCAGTTCTGTTGGAACCTCTTTTTTCCTAAACAGCATATTAAGAGTTCAACTTTGATGCCTTGTGTTATTTTCTAACACAGATGAATCCTTCTAGAATGAACCAAGATGATAACATACTTATGCAATTTATATATATTACATGCTAGGATCAGCTTTCACCCTGCATTTCATGTCACCTAAAAAGGACATGACTTTTGAAGATAAATAACTTTGAGTGGAAGTGAATTGACCAAGGCCTTTTGCCTCTTGCTGAATCTAGGACACATATGCCATTAAGCAACACTAGAAAAGCTGTCCTTGAGGAGGGAGAAACACTGTGTCACTGCCGAGGATCATCCGTCTGTTCATGCAAAGCTTTGATTTATTTTTACAGAGCAGACAGGATGGGTAGCTAGCTAACAGCATCTTCCTATTTGCTCTTGACAAGTGCTCTAGTGCAGAGAAAAGAGCACCGAGTTCAAATTCCTGGGTTTTCATGCTGGCTCTATGACTATGATTGTGGCAGGTCATCTGAATTTTCAAGGTCTCGGTATCATCATATTACAATGAAGATGGGTGTGGGGAGATGGCCCAGTGAGTACAATGCTTGCCACACAAGCACGAGGATCTGAGTTTGGATTTCCAGAACCCACATAAAAATGCTGAGTGTGGTAACACATGCCTGTATTCCCAGCACTGGGGAGGTGGAGTTTAGGAATCCCTGGGGCTTGCTGGCTACCTAGTCTGGTTTAGTGAGAGATCCAATCTCAAAGAATAAAATGGACAGTGACTGAGGAAGACCCTTGACCTGGCCTCCACACACATGCTTATGCACAGGTGCACCCACACATATATGAATATACATACATGCATACATTCATACACACACACCACATACACACAAAGAATGAAGCTAATAATACCAATTCCAGGGTTGCTTGGAAATTTAAATGAGACACTAGATGCAGAAAAAGTTAAAAGGTAAAAAGAAAAAAAAAGTTCTTCAAATCCAGAATAACACCATCCAGGGAAGCTTGGTTTTATTATTATTCACCCTCTGAACTATACAATAGCAGGTGAGTGTTGGATGGAGAATACTGATGGCAGGGACTACCAGAACTGTCATGGGGCAAGGACCCAGACTGGGGAGATGAATGACTTCAAAAAATTGTCATCTTAGCTGAAACAATTTGTGGGAGGTGTGTGTGTGTGTTGGGGGAGGGGTTTCCTGCTGTCATGTCTTGGACCAAACATCATCTTGTTTTCCTTCAACTTGGGGAAAATGCTGTAGGTACATCCACATGGCTGATTGTAGCATTTTAGTGCTGAAAAGAAAGTATATCCCAGATGTTGCCAACTCCAAATGAACAGCCAGGCCACTTTATTTCCTTTGTTTGTGGAAGCTAGGTGGGGTCCCTTGGGGAATGACTATAGGAAGGTGCTGATGCACATCTGTATGGTGCCACAGGCCAGAGACTTCATTATCAGAGCAAGGGATGAATAATATTCACGGATATACAACCAAGAAATGCTCTTGATTCAGAATAAGTACTGTTCCAGCCACAGCCCCATCATGGGATGGGGCAATTTGCTCAATTTTCAATGGCTAAGTTCTCAGCTTTCTCAAAATTTCATTTGAAGTTACTTTTTTTTTTTTAGAATGAAGAATCAAATGTTCCAACTGAAGTCTTTCATTCAGCAGGTCCAGACTGTCTTTTCAGCTTCTTTGAAGATTTTGGGACTGTGATGAGAGAAAATCCTCAGCCTATTCTGGGTGGGGTTTGCCTATACCATCTTTACTTGTTTTTTCTTTGAGGCAGAACTGAACTTGGCCACAGTCTAATTTAACCTGGTATGCTTCTGGTTGTTCTTGGTACCCTGATATGGTTGGAAATGTGAGACAGCCCCATTGAATCCCCTGTACTCAAACTACTGGGGAGCCAGAGGGGTCTGTGGTTTCTAAGTGAAAAGGCAGTGGATACAGCTTCCCTGAACAGCAGGTGGGCCTCAATGTCCTCACCCCACCAGAAAGGCTGTTTTCATATGCTGGAGATTTGGATACATTTGCTAAGGAAGAGCAATTTGGGGGATAGTAATCTACACCTGATTCACTATGTTTTTAGTAGTAGAAATAGAAAAGAACAGAGATGCCGTGAGAACTCCTGGATTCACAGGAGAAAATCCTGAACAGGTTTAGCAAAAAGGAATTCTTGTCTTCAAACGGAGGTTAATAAAAGTAGAGATTTTTTCTTCTCTCTGGAGATTGGCTTCCTGGAAAACAGGTAAGTGTAAAGATGAAGTAGCTGGCTCTGGAGTCATTGAGCCTGGGGTTCAGTCCTGGACCTCCCAGTGTCTAGCTCTGTGATCTTGGGCCACTTTCTGAGCCTATCAGAACCCTACTCAGTACATAAGAATAATTACTTCCTAAGATTTTGGTGAGAATGGTGTTAGACACATATAAAGCCCATATAAGGATGAATGACACAAATGTCTTCAGTAGATGTTTACTATTATTATGCTTTGCAAAAGGCAGTGTATCGTATGTGACAAAACCAAAGCACTGTGAAGAGGCTGTGCCTTAGCTGAGTGGGGAGGTCGGAGGCCACTGAAGGCAAAAAACACTGACTCTGGTGCATATTTTAACTTGGGATGAATTACTTCACCTTCCTAAATCTCAATTTCCACATTTTTCAATTAGAACAAAGGTAGGGCTTCTATATTTTGTCTGTTTTTTTCAAGGCAGGGTTTCGTTTTGCTCTTGCCCAGGCTAAACTGGAACTCACTCCAGTCCTGGGCTAGCCTCAAACTCACAGTGATCCTCCTACCTTTGCCTCCCAAGTGATGGGTTTAAAGGCATGCCTGGCTTTCTTCTATTTTTATGTTGCTGGGTTTTATTCTTGTTTTGTGCGATGTTGGGTGGGGTTAGATGCCATGAATGCTGGGTTCGTGCCCTAACATTGAGTTATATCTCTAGCATATTTCAGTTCCATGATTCCTATCTCTCATCAGTGTATGCACCTCATTCCTGTGGTCACACGCCATTCACTCAAATGGAACCCTTACCATCATACATGCACTCTCCAACCATTACCACCTCCTGGTTCATAGGCTCAGGAGTCATATTCACACATCTTTGCACAATCTCCAGTCTATGAACTAGTCACTTAACACCCACCATTCCCTATTTCCTTTTTTTTTTCAAAATCTTTTGTCTGTGTATGTGTGCTGATTGCTACATTCCTCAGGCTTGTTGCACTGTGAGATTCTGGGGATTCTCCTGTATCTGCCTCCCATCTTGCCATAGGTGTACACATACGTACAGACACATCACTGTATCTAGCTTTATGTGAGTCCTGAGTGGATCCAAACTCAGGTCCTCGTGGCTGCAGAGTGCATTACCCACTGAGCTATGTCTTTCTTTGTATGGCTTAGGTACCATGAGCTCTTGTTATAACAATGTACTTGCAAATACCGTCAATTCCCTTTCCTTACTCTCTATTCATCAAGTTTACTTGTCGCGACCTCAACCCGGGATGAGACACCCCCTTTGCTCTCTCTTTGTATAACACTCACATAACATCACCAGGGAAAAATCACATAGCCTTGCTGACTGTTCCCACTTGAATTCATGGTCTCACGTTTCAGATCAGCACTCTGAAATGCTCATCCCATTTCTCGTTTCTCTACCAACAGGTTTGCTTTCCCAAGGCTTTGCAGATATTTGTGTGCTTTTCCTACTGTCTCCAAATGTCCTGAACTCTCACTCTCAACTGATGATCCTTCTCATTCAAAGTGGCCAATCATTTGTAAATAATTAAGAAAATAACGAAGGGAAATATATCTAAATTCCTTCAGAGTAGAGGTATATAGAATTTTACTATTAATATATTGTTTCAGACACCTTGATGAAGTGCTTCACATGGAAGACTTTATCCTTTTTATAGAAAGTTTTATATATCTTGAATTCAAAGTGTGTCTCAACTCTCATGTCATTGTGTAGCACATATGCAGAGATGATAATGTCAATATTCACCAGTCATATTTGTCATTCTATTATCTCACTTAATTCAAGCTCGTCTGTGATTAATGGAATTGATATCAGATGTTAGAATTTATTCTGACCAATGAGCACAGCTGACTCAGCCAGTACAGTCTCCTGGCAAGTAATACAACATGCACACAACAAATACCAGACTCCGGGCTGTCTTTGAAGGAAGCAAGCATCTGTGTAATAAGAAAGCAGCAGGAACACCTCTCCTGTGGCTGCATAGGCTCTGTCATCTCTCCCTCAAATGTAGCTAACTGGTTTGCCTTTTTTAAAACCAAAATTCCTTTTTTCCTTTGTAAAGTTTTATGTGATAATAAGTCAATGTTTTGAACAATGAAAAGAGATTTTTCAATTAAATTTTTAAAATATTTTTATTTATTCAATTTCAAGCAGAGAGAGAGAGAGAGAGAGAGAGAGAGAGAGAGAGAGAGAGAGAGAGAGAGAGAGAGCGCATCAGCACCAGGGCCACCACCTTGTGGGTCTGGCAGAATTGAACCAGGGGCCTTAGGCACCAGAGGCAAGTGCCTTATCCGCTGAGCCAGCTCTTCAGCCCCCTCAATTAAAATTATTTTTATTTTTGAAATGATTGGGAAAATAGAAATTAAGCACTCATTAGCCTCTTCACCAGCAAGCCTGCAAATCTATTTGCATCTGAGTTATTAATACTCTTTTTTGTTGACTGACCTCTTCTTATTGTCAATACTTGCAAACGGCCCTTCTAATCTCATCAACAATTATACAATCTTCACCCAGGAAGTTCTCCCCATCTTCGTACACTACACTTCCACTTCATTGGATCATTTATACTGCCATAAAACTACCTCTACTATTTGCCATCTTAAAGAAGCATTCTCTAATTTTACTAGCTTATCTATTTATTCATTTGAATTTATTGTGCATGTGGTGTGCATGTATGCATGTCTATATGTGTAGGTTCACATATAGAAGTCAGATGACTTCCTTAATTGATCTCCAATTTATTCACTAAGACAGTCTCTTCCTTGAACCAGAGCTCACTGATTCAGTTTCTCTAGCAGCTTGTCACAAGGATCCCTCATCTCTGCTCCACAGTGCTACAGGTGGACCATCATGCCCTCCTGGTATTTATGTGAATATTGGGGATCCAGGCTCTGGTCCTCCTGCTTGTGCAACAACTGCTTTAACCACTGGGCTATCTCCCCAGCTCTCCCCCAACTAGTATTTTTAGTGATTGCCTCATTGTATATCACTGCTTCAATGCTAAACACCCTGATGTCACTGGCACCCATTGTTTCCATTTTCTCATTTCCCCTTCATTATTCAATTAGTCCAATCTGGGTTCTGCCTGTATCTCATCATGCAAACTCCCCTTCCCAAGGTTATGGACACCTCTCTTGTTACATCCAATGAAAATCTACATGTCCATCTTCTAGTTGAGCTCTTAGCCATCTAATACACAGTCATTCATTCCCTCTGTTTTAAAACCTTCTCTTTTGGCTTCCTAGTTCTTCTATTAAGACACTGGCTGTGCCTTCTCAATCTTCTGCTGGTTCCTCATGTCCCCAACATGTGTATATTGACATTCTCTAGGTCTCTGTCCTCTCGTTTTCTCTATGTGAATCTTCTCTGCCTAAATTGTCACATTTAATTGCTTTAAATGACATATACTATATTCCTGTCTCTATACTATCTATTTATATATACAACTGCTTAGGTGGTATGTGCACTTGAATACCTATAGACACCTTAGTCTTAGCTTAACCAAAACAGAGTTTGTCTTGCTGTGTAACCTTGGTTGGTTTTGAACTCATGATCCTTTTGCCTCAGCCTCCTGAGTGCTGGGATTACAGGCATGTGCTACCACACATGACCAGATATTATCAATTTTCTTTTTAAAAGGCATATTTATTGTTTCTAGCATCCATTAACTCATTCACTCATTTAACATATGTATGGACCTCTACATCAGGTACTGTTGCAAGTACTGGGGATACAACAGTCTACCCCTCAAATCTCAGCCCTCACAAAACTGACAGACTAGTAGAGCTCCATATATATTCTCATTCCCTTTCCTCACTGATGTAGGATAGGAAGACAGGGAAAATTAAGGGGACATGGAAAAGGAAAAGAAGCTTCTCGCTTCAGAATCTAGCTGGGATCAAAAACTTCAACATAACTAAAAAATCAAAATTGCCAGTTGGGAGATTTAAAACACTTGACTTGGAATATGGTTTGAGGCACAAGATGATCTCTATAAAGTCCCAAGCTTTTAAATTTGTTTTTGTTGGGCTGGAGAGATTGCTCAGTGGTTAAGGCACTTGCCTCTAGTGCCTAAGGCCCAGGGTTCAGTTCCCCAGGACCCACATAAGCCAGATCCACAAGGTGGCAGCCCTGGTGCTCTCCTTTCTCTCTCTCTCTCTCTCTCTCTCTCTCTCTCTCTCTCTCTTTCTAATCTCACTGCTTGAAAATGAAGAAATAAAATATTTTTAAAAATTAAATTGTTTCTGTTTTGTTTTACACTAGCTATCAAAACCAGGGCCTTCTACCACTAAGCTACTAAGCTATATAACCAAGGACCACTTCACACTATTGTTCTCTAAGCATTTGTATACTTTTTTCATTTAATTGTAAAAAAATTCCCAGGAGCCGGTCACTATTTGATGCTCATTTTTATAAACGATACAACTAAGGTATGGACAGGTTCAAACATATGACCTAAACCCTGAGACTTGTAAATCATGAAGATGGGGTACAAACCTTGAACCTAGGCTCTGAATATCCTCTTCCTGCTTTATGAAGTTCTTAATGACATCACTTTCAAGTTGAATATGGGGCCCAGCATCCTGGCCCTACACCTGAGACACGTTCTGTCTGTCTGCAGAGTCCTGGGGTGGCCCTATGTGCTAGGCTAAAAGCTGAACATCTGGAACAGCTAATCCTTATGGATTTATTCATCTTTCTGAGTCACTTTGATTTAGTCAGGCTCAGATAAAAGAACTCAGTAAAGTTTTTTCTCTAGCAAAATGAGGGCATGTTCAAGAAATTTTATAAGATATGCTGTGCATGCATGGGTTCTTGGAAACTGAGCTGTAACCAATGCTACCTACAAAACTCCTAAATGATAGAAATACAGCTCTTGTGAACTTGAGACTCTGACTTTTCTAGAACAGGCTCCCCAGATTTGCTCTCAGGCTGCAAAGACACACTATGAAAGGCTCAACCAGTTACTTACTTTCATGTGCCAGTCTGGGGCTGGCAGGACCACAATTTGGGGAGGCATACACTTTTTTACCTAGAAAAGAAGACACGAGTAGAAATTCAGCATGTGGAACTGAGTTAGAAAGTGTCCCTAGCTCACACAAGGATAGCCTGCCCTTATGTTTATAGACACCTAACATATTTTCTCCTATCAGATGCTGAAAATCAGAAGCTACTGTTGTTAAGTACCTTTGGAACTTGTTCTGATCACAGAAAGTGTTCCTGATTAAGGATCACTCACTTCCTCAGTGAATTCTAGACTATAAGCTACCAATGAATGCAATGCAACAAAGGTAGACATTAGCGTGAAGTGTTTGCCTAGAGATGTTGATTATGAGCACTTGTTTGTGAATGGATGTCTAGAGGTATTAGATTAAAATATAAACAACGCATGGTTTGCCCACTAAATAATGTAACTCATTATGGACAATAAATATATATTTTAAAAAAGGAAAAAAAATAATAATAGATAATGGGGATAGGTAATGCCTGCATTTTTCTTTGACAGTGATGGGCCTTGCTTATATTAGATGCTCAATTGGATTTGAACTGTATGGAGTTGTGTTTGGAAGATGATTCGAGCCATCTGTTTTCTAACTAACTGTTGAAACAGAGTTCTGCTGTGTGTATGCTCAGGCATATATACACAGTTGGTCTCATTTTCCCTCTAGATCCAAATCCAATAGGAGAAAGTTTTTATAAATGAATACAGGGATAGAAATTTTCACACAAGTTTCCCAAGCATTTGCACAATTTCTTCTCTCTCTCTCCCTCTCCCTCTCTCTCTCTCCCTCCCTCCCTCTCTCTCTGGCTGTCTTTTGTATATATTCCATAGTAAAGACAGATTCCAGAAATCTTTTTTAGGCATGGAACCACAGATATGTATAGATTAGAAAGTTGCAAAGGAAAGTTTACCCATAGTACAGAATTGTGGGGGGTTAGACTTTAAGCTAATATATATAATGAGCTATATGACTACACACACACACACACACACACCAAATAACATAATATTATTACAAGTGTTTCACAAGAAAGGTAAATCTTGTGGCAGAGGGGATTGCTTTATTGGTGAAAGTATAATTCTTTCAATTGTCCTTCACATTGTTCTGATGAGTATTTGCATGTATTATACACTAATTAGATATATATTGGTTGAGTGAGTGAAACAGAAATGAGTGAGCCTGGAGGGTATTTGTGTGTGTGTGTGTGTGTGTGTGTGTGTGTGTGTGTGTGCAGGAGGAGAAGTGGTCAGTGAACAGATCCAAAGTGAGGAGGAAGAGCCCAGCGCTTAGGAGAGAGCCCAGGCAGCCAGACACAGTTGTGTCTCCAGACAGCTATGGGGCTACCTCTCCAGTTGCTTTGAATTTTAATGTGGGGAGCAGATGGTTGGTATAGATTGCCCTTATTTTTACCCAGGAGCAGGACATCATTGCAAGTTGTCAACCTGTTTGGAAAATAAAGCTTGAGCCTGTAGGTACGTCACAGAGCTCTGTTTTGCAGACAGATTAGTTAGTAGCACCAATGGAGGTTAAATGTGAGACCCTGGGACTTTAGGCATTAGCCCATATTTTTTCTAGAATCAGGCTAAATCAATAGACTACCTGGCTGACTGACTCTTTCTAACCCATTAGCCATTAAACTGAATGTCAATAAGGCCTAGTGAAAATATACGAAAGTTATAAGGCAAACATTCCTTAGCCCTTCATGATGTGCCAAGTGACACACTACACAACCTGCAAGTATGTCTAGGCACTTCCTTACAGTGGACAGAGCTGGGAGGCAGGCTCAGGAGCAAGCCTGTGCTTCCGGCTATCTGGACAGGGCTGCACACAGAACCTTAGGGCAGGTTCTGGAAGATGGTTTAGGTATCTGTCTTGCTGGTGCTGACTGAGGAAGGGTTCATATTTCCTGTCCGACTGAGGCTCTGGAGTCAGATGCTGGTCAGGGAAGGCTCGAGAGGGACCAGGCTCTGAGGAGCCAGGCCTAGCTAGGGAAGAGAAATGCCACAGCTGCTCAGGCTGCGCAGAGTGATTCTTAGGGAGGGACAGCAGCTTCCAATCACCCAAGCTGCTGCTGATGGCCCCACTCACGAGAGATGCTTCTGAGTGGGGTTTTGTCCATGGAGAGGAGTAACATCACTGGATCCGAGGCATGTTACCATCTGGGAAGAAAAGATTTCCAACATCTGTTAGGTGCTTTCTCATCCCATTCAAAATGGAAGTAGCTTATTCTTTCTGATTCATACATACTATATTTTTAACTTAAGAAAACAGAAAAGTGAAAAAGAATACTGAAACCATAGTATCCAGAAAAGGCCACCATTTTCTCATTGTATTGTTTTTCTAGATTTGTTGATACTGTTATTCAAGCTAGTTTTGCCTCACTAAAATATCATGAATGGGGCTGGATATATTGCTAAGTGGTTAAGGCACTTGCCTATAAAACCTAAGGACCAGGGTTTGATTCCCCAGTACCCTCATAAAGTCAGATGCACAAAGGGACACATTCATCTGGAATTTGTTTGCAGTGGCTGGAGGCCCTCTCATCTTTCTCTCTGTATCTGTATCTCCCTGTCTACAAATAAATAATAAAATATTTTTTAAATATCATGAATGTCATTGAGCAAGATAGTACACACTCATACTTATGAGGCTGAGGCAGAAGGATTGACTGGAGTTTGAGACTAGCCTGGACTACTTACTAAGTCTAAGGTTAGGCTGGTCTACAGTGTGAGACCCTGTCTCAAAAAAAATCATGAATATCCTCCATAGTAATGAATAGAGTGAACAGCAACTTTTAAAAATTACTATGCTCTATTCTATCATAAGGTAGTAGCAAACATCACAATTTGTGGTAAGCTCAATTATTTATATTTTCAATTATATTAATGATATTCCAATAATCATTTTTGTACACATATTTTTATACTTATGTGAAGGCTCCTTCGGAGCTCTCCTGTAGTTCCAAGTAAATAGGAAGACTCCACAGAACTTACAAAAAAGGAGAGGCTGGGAAGATGGCTCAGAGTTAAAAGGCACTTGCTTGCAAAGCCTCATGGCCTGGGTTCAATTCCTTAAAGAGATTAGGGCTTATCTGTGTGAATCATTCACATACTTCTAGAAGCTGAAACCCGATTTTCTAGAGGAATCTGAGAAACAAAGATGCTGAATCTGGGCCAAAGTACAAAGCAGAGTGGGCTGGAAGGGAACAGAGCTGGAGCAATGAGTGATAGTAGCGAAGAACTTTTTGAACCTTATCCTGCAAATGCAGAATGGTTGGAGTCAACAGGTGACTTAGCTTCTACTCAGTCATCCCAAGTTCATGTGGAGTGACTAATAGGAACAGAGCCTCCTTTAGTCCTGTAGACACTGTTCTAATTATGCCTGGGAAAGAGACTGACACTGAGATCTCAAATGTCTGGAGGGATGTTTTCTCCATTCTCCGTACCCACTCAGGCAAGAAGAGGGAACACATTCTGCCAGATGGCACTTAAAGCCTGTGGCCTCTCATCTATCTGTGATAATGGAGAAGGGGGGCATGGGTGTGCAGAGAAAGGAAGACTGGCTGGCAGGAGAGCCTGCTTGAGACACTGGTTCCCTTTCCCTCCATAGACACCTTTTCCAACTGACCTGAAAGTTCAATTTGGATTTTGTGTTAAATACAAAACTTCTTAAGTCTAGCACAGTCTGACTGGAGTGCTCCAACCTACCAGCATAGATTTCAACATAATACAGATGATTAAAGCAAAGGAAGCCCCATGCCATGTGTACCCACATTCTCCTCAATATCTCAAGTCATTCACAATGAACAATAGTGATGTGGCCCTCTTCCAATGAAACCAAGGGCAAATAAATACATTAGAAAGTCTTCCTAGGGGTGAATGTTACTTTTCAAAATTGATTATCTCTAGCCACTTGCAGCCCAGGGCACTGTGTGCCCTGAAAGAGAATGATGAAACTGATTTCATATAATCACTATCCATGCTTCATATTGAATGAGGGTACTTCATGTCCTAAGCACAAATTAAAAACAAAGTGTAGCCTATGACAACAGGGCAGTATCCATCTGGACTGGCCTGACAGACCTCATGCATATGACTGGAGTGCTCACTGAATGCTTGAGATGCAGAAAGCAGATCCACAGAGGATTTTGAGTATTTCTCTCTTTTTTTTTTTTTGAAAGGAAAGGTTTTAATGGGAGGAAAAACGAGCTGCCGGGCTATTTTCACCAAAGGTGGCGAAAAGCACAAGGCAGGTTTAGATCAGGGCTTTTAAGGGGAAAATGTTTAAGGGGAAAACTATTTCTTTTCCAGAATTCCCTGCCTAAAATGTAAAGGGGAAGAGGCAGTACTCAAGGTTCTCTGTAGTCATTTTGTGCATCAGAGTACAATTTGGATGAGAGCTTGTGGGGACACACAGGGTGTCTTAAACCTGCGTTCACAGCCTGGGGAGACCTACTTTTCCAGATCAGGCTTGGGTGCTGGTGGCCCATGGAGTAGAGATCTTGCCTTTGGGTGCTTGCCTGTGTGGATCATTCTTTGGGTGTGAGACTCTTTCTCTAGCTTCTTCAGACAACTATTACATTAACTCTGCCCATCTAAACTAGGGGCAGGTGAAGGCATCTGAAGCCATACATTGGACTGCCTCAAGGCAACAGAAGTGACCCTGGTGACATTCTTCCTCAAGGGCCCCTCTTAGCTCCTTCTGGGTGCATGTGTGAGAGAACCCCAGGAGCGATTTTGATGCTTTCTGAAATCCAAAACTACATTAATGAATGAAGGTTAGATGGACATATGGATCCAGGGATACTCAGGGTAGGATGGGATTTTTATTTCAGTAAGAATAAAGGCAGATTCCACTCCATATACTCCAACCCTGCACATCTAGACCTCACCTCCTAGTCACATTCATGATTCCAGGATTCTGGGGCCCTGATCCTAAGACCAGGCATGTCCAGAGAGTACTACGTTACATTTCCCACCTTTTAGGCAGAACTGGTAGGCCATGCTTTCTGCCTTCCAAGCATGTCCAAAGACATCACCATTCCTACCCACACATACTTCTGGGAGTCTCAGAAACTTCTAGCAGACATTTTTGGTAATGAAAATTATATCCCTATTCCCCTCCTCTCTATGCTTGGACAGTGGCCCTGACTTCCTATTCCAGACTAGTTTCTATGCACACAAACTCAAAGGTCATCCTCTCTGAAAAGATGCTCTTTCTGTGGCTATATACTGTTTATTTCTTTCATAGCAATAGCTCCATAATTTATTAATTTATTCATTCACTAACAGACTTCCCTACTACCCAGCAAGCATCGAGTTAGATAATTTCTTTTTGTTCTATCATCATATCTCCAGAAATTCTCACCAGACCTGATGCAGAGTAGGCACAATACCATATGTGTGAACACATGACACACCAACACACATATACATATAGTGTCAAATGTGTAGATCTACTCACAAATATCCGTATGCACAAGCACACATGGGTACTTACATGTGTATGTGACTGCACACCTCCCCACTAGACCTTTATCTGTTGAGCAGACTGAAAAGTGGTTAAGAACACAGACTGAAGGCAGGCAGGCTTGGGGTCAAGTCTGGATTTTCTATTTCCTACCTATATAACACTGAGCAAGTCCCTTCCCACTTCTGAGTATTTTGGGACTGTTATGAGATTCCATGAGACAGTCTGTGTACACAGTGGCTGGTATACAATAGTCACATAATAAATGGTACCTGTTGCTGCTATTTAGTTTATAAACCAAGTTTGGGTTTCTTCATTAGCTTGCCATACTCAGAATAACTGACTCAGGACAAAGAGAGATGATAATTAACATACGAGGCCTAAGACTCTTTCTACCATTTATCACTAAGTACCAGAAAAGGAGAACCAGAAAATAAAACTGTTCCAATAAGCCCACAGTAGCAGTGAAAACCGTAATGCTTTGGGGCTGATGTAGAAGATCAAATGAACACTGGCTATACAGCATTTCAGAAGTCTGCTCAGTCTGAGGAAGATGATGTCAGAAGAGAGGGCCATGACAATTGATCAGTAGAGAATAGCTTCTGTTGATTTTGCATTCACTGCATATACTTTGCTTAGCACTCTGTGTACATGAGCTCATGATATCTCACAGCAACCCTAGCTAGAAAACAGAGACTCAAAGTGGTTAAAGGCCACTCAGTTAGCAAGTGGTAGTGCTGTCTACTCGCAGACCTCATGCTGCCACTTGCCATGCTTCCCAGTGTCACAAAGCATATAGTAAACTGGCACTGTCATAATCTACTGGGGCCAGAGGCATAGCGGATTGCCATACCATTTCTTTGGAACATTTTATATATATATATATACATATATATGTACATATATATATATATATATATATATATATATATATATATATATATATATATATATATATATCTCACAACCCTAAACTTTGTGTGCATACCTTTTGACCCAGTACTACTGTTTTCTGTTGCAATAGCAAAGTGCCTGAGACTGGGTAATTTACAAACAGGTTTATTTCATTCATAGTTTGGGAGGCATATAGGTCAAAGAGCATGCCCCCAGCTTTGGTGAGTGTCTCCTTCCCGTACAACTTATGTGGTGAATGGCCTCATTTCAGGAGTGTGTGAACACAGACAGATCACATGGAGGGGGTGGGGAAGCCGCTCTGGCATCAGCTTCACTCTTTAATACCAGTGTTCTCTCTTTAACTCAGGATCTCCGGAGAATGACTTCAATCTCTTCTGAAGGGAGCAACTCCAATGACCTCATGTTATGGTCCATCTCTTGAGGATTTCACCCCATTTAGGGCTGGAAAATGGCTGAGTGGCTAAGTGCACTTTCTGCAGAATTGTGAGGGCTTGAGGGTGCCTGAGACTGCCTGAATTTAAATATCCAGAACCCATGTAAGCAGCTGGGAAAGGCCAAACACATCTGTAAGCCCAGTCCTGTGGGAAACAACCAGAGTCTGACTGGGGCTGGGAAACTGCAAGCTTTGGAATCAATAAAAGCTTAATGGTAGGGTATTGTAGATATGTAAGTAGAGGGGCAGAATACTGGGGGAGGAATGCTCTAAGGGTGATCATAGGAAGAGATGAGGGAGAGGAGGAGTGGGCAGAAGGTTAATCAAAATTTAAGATTTTATGAATAAGCCATATAGAAACTTATTTTCTAACAAAATAATATATATATATATATTAAAAAGAGATAGAATTCGGACAGAACTATCCTATAGAGGTGGATAATGATGTGCCCTGAGCCATAGATTATTAGAAAAATTTCAGTGACAGGGCTGGGATACCTTCAAGGCAAAGTGCCTGGCCTGTAGTGAGTTGTTGACCAGGGAAGGCCCTGGCACCTCCAAAACATTACAGGCCATTTCCAAGGCTCTTGGTTGTCTACTAGAACCAGATGGTAAGGACCCATTGCTGCTAAAGACTTTACATGCTTGGGACACTGAGAAATCAAGCTGGAGCTGTACTGGAAACCTCCTCCCTGTTGACTAGATGTCAGAATGTGTGTCTGGTACTCAAAACCTAGTCAAAAGCCTATGGCTAGGGATGTCATGAGCCCTAGGGGAGTAATGACTGCTGTTGTCTGGCTAAATGCATATATTATGTCCAGCAAAGTACCCTTGACACACTTATGTTTATGTCCATATATTAATGCTACTCTCATTTTTAGTTAGAGAAGCTTCTTGTTTCAGGTGGTGGTGACCACTGGGGTGACTCAAAACTCACTATATTTTCGAGAAGAAGTGACAGTGGAGTGTTCAGCACTGGGGCATCTCTATCACACTCTCCAAGGCTTAGGATCCATTGTGGAAGAGGTGGCAGAAAGAATGTAAGAGCCAAAGGAAGGGTAGGAATGCTTAAAATGCTGTCTTCCAGACACAGAATGGACTTGATATTCATGACCTCACAGTGCCTGCCACTACCTACACAAGGCCTTCATAATAGGAGGGACACAATGATGACATCAAAATAGAAGAAAAACTCATTGGACAGAAAAGGGATTCAATGAAGAGTGAATTTTGGAAGGGGAAAATGGGGTGGTGGGAGGGAATTATCATTGTTAATTGTCTTTTCTTATCTAAGTTGTCAGTAAAAAGTTTTTTAAAAAGACAGGCTGGGGTGTGATGGAGGGAGACATCTGATGTTCTCCTCCAGTGACTAGAGGGTAGTGACAGGGGGACACCGTGACACCGTTCATGAGGTGGGGTGCACAAACCATACCCCAAACCACCTACACCCCCACACACTAACATGTGCATTCCCAGTAAATAAAAGATTTCACCACCTCGAGAACCAAGCTTCCAACCCATGAAACTCTGGTAAAGACACATTGAATGTGTATCCCAACCAAAGCGCCCAGTCATTCCATTTACAATAATTCACTTTAAGGATGTGATCAAAGATGAACACAGAAATTTAGCTATAAGGATCTTTAAAGTGATGTTGGTAATAAATCAAAATGTTAGCAATAATTTATTAAATTTGATATGTAGATAATATGATGTGCTTGACCTATAAAATGCATCATAGTGAAACATGTAATGTCATGGAAACATGTGAAAAAAACTTATATATGAATTATATGCAAAGCAGGACCATGTTGGGATGCATGCATATATTCACACAGATTCACATGTAAAAGTTGGGATGTGTACATAGTTTCACATGTAGATTTTCAAAATGGCAGATCATACACAAATGTAACTTATTTAAATCATACACATATTCTTCGCTTTCTCCTTTTCCTTTAAACTTCTTAGCTTTTTTATTTTATTTATTTATTTTCAAGCAGAGAAATACAGAGAGAGACAGACAGAGAGAGAGAGAGAGCACCAGGGGCATATGTGGGTACTGGGGAATTGAACCTGGGGCCTTAGGCACTGGAGGCAAGTGTCTTAACCGCTGAGCCATCTCTCCAGACCCCTTAGCTTTTCATAAACTTGTAAAAGAGAACTCAATTCAATTATGCTTAACAATACTTATTGGTGATCCTCTTGCCTCTGCCTCCTGAGTGCAAACAAAGAAAAGTACCTTTTCTTTTGGAATATTTTTTCAATACAGTATTCAGTTTTGTAGATAGTTTAACCTATTTTTCTTGGTCAATATTAGAACATTAACATGTTAAAGGTAATTTTTCCAGGTTTTCAATATATAATAAATTATAACTATGTACTACTGCTACTTAATATTACCATTTGATTATTTTCAGTATTAGTTTTTTATATGTGACTGATAAAACTTGGCTTAAAATTATTTTTGTGTGGTAAAAGTAGTACAATAAAAATCAGAAATTACAAACAAAACAAACAAAAAAAAACCCCAGAAAACAAATGAAAGTCCTAGTTTCGGCCTGCCCAGTCTGCACACACTGACCTTTTCATCTCTGCCCCAGGGGCTGATGGCACTCATCCTTGTCCTTCCTCATTTCATTTACCCCAGGAATAAGGAGGACAGTCTTTGAACTAGCTAAGGTAAAAAGAACACCACAGAGGGACACCCTACAAGAGACAATCTTATTTCAGGGCACGTCAGGGGCCTGCTCAATCCCACCCCTCCTTCAGAGTCACCTCCCTGGGGTTCACAGTCTTTCTTTTGCTAGATATTCAGATTCCTTTCCCAAGTAAAGGTGGGCTTCAAATGGAGAAAGTGGTCCAGAATTTTGACAGCTGAGGGGCTAAGAGCTCTGAGCCTTGAACCATACATATCTGGTAGGAATATATATATATATATATATATGTGTGTGTGTGTGTGTGTGTGTGTGTGTGTGTGTGTGTGTGTGTGTATTCCCAAACTGGTTTTGTGAATGCAACCTACATGCAGAAAACTACACAAATATATAAGCATGCATCTCCAGAGTTTTCACAAAGTAGGTAGTGAGCACCCAGACTGAATATAAATATAAAAATATAATATAAATAATAAATATAATATAAAATATAACTACCATATCCGAGTTCTTTGTGGGAGGCCCCTCTCTCTAGACTGTCTCAACATACAGACAGAGAAGGGAAGGCATGACATCAGAATTCATGGGGCCAATGCAACCATGCTGTAGCTCACATAGCTAGTCATACTGAAAAAGAGACCCAACATTTCTTCCCCACACCAGTATCCATGGCTGGTGGGAGGTAGAGAGAAGGAGCTGAACAGCCATTGAGAGGTTTTCTGGGCCTCTGCCTACTCACCTCAGCATTTCCTCACCTTCTCCTAGAGCCGCCTCTTAGCATGCTACCAAGTATGAGGGCATATTCAGGCCTGGGGCTGAGGAGGGGAATAAATGAAGAACTTAAGATGTGCACTACAAACTGTATCCCTCCTCCATGACATCACAGTATTGAAATTTCCCTAGTTACTGATTCTGAAATACCCTGTGTCTTTTGAAAGAGTAGATAACTCAAGATTTCTTCAGCTTCTGTTTTCTTTTTTCCAAGTATAGCAATTATAAATATATACAGGTAAATAAAAAAATAACGTTGATATGGGACAAGAAGTCAGGAAATTTGGTGGCATTTTCTCGCTTCTACAGTTCTCTGTGTTTAGGCTTTTCATATTTGGCTGGACAGAGTGGTCTTAGAATGTGGGCAAGTCTTCAGTGGGAGCCTATGAAAGGAGGCCTGTTCTCTTCAATGTGGCTGAGCTGGGGGCTAGTGGCCTGGGGCTGGCCTGAAGAAGTTAAAAGGACCCTAAACAACAGTCAGTAATGAAAGGTCACTTTATGGATTCCCACTGTGTTTCTGTCTGTGTGTCCTATAAGTCCTTCAGGGGAACCTCAGCAAGCTTGGTCTTCTTTTATGGGGCCCTCCCTTGAGGCAATGGAGCTTAGAGGAAACTTGACTCCTAGCTCTGATAGGAGAGGCCTTGAGGGAGACTTTTCTTCAGTTGCTCAACTAGCTGACAAACATTTTCCTAGTCTATGACACCACAATCTATGCATGCATAGTTAAATGATTCATGAGATTGTTACAGAGAAAAACACACCAACCAAGGAGTTAAGTGGAGAAGAAAGCTGCCTCTCTCTTTGGCCTCTAAGGGCTAGATTGCCCAAGAAATGACCATTCTTAGGCTCCCATAGTGGGCAGCAGCTCCCCAGACTCATACAGGGTGAGGTCAGAAACCACACAGCAAAGTCTCTGACAACTTGGAGGCCCATTGGAGAGGTCTGTCTGCTCCTCTATGGCCTTAATGTTTTGAATGCAGGCTATTGCATCCATCCTAGACATTCAAAAACACATGCCAGGCTTTGGGAACAACCTTACAAATACAGCATGTGCTACTTGGCATCCATCATCTCCCTAACACCTTAAAAACAACCTCCTATAGTTCGATGACACTCAATTTTAGCAGTGATGGAACGGAGGAAAAGGCAGATAAAGTGATATCCCCTGAGATCATACTGTGAGGAAGTAGTGGAACTAGCCTGCTACCAGGCTACCTGGATCTAAAGTATGCATTACACAGTAACCCCTTTCTATGGTTTCAACATGATTTATCTCTTCTAAAGCCCCTCTTGGAGCTTGATCCCACTCCTGAGGTAGTGGGACTATGATGGACTCTGACATCCTCAGGAGGGGTCTTTGGGAGATCATTGGTGTGGAGCCCCAGTGTTGACTTATCGATGGCTTTATAAGAAAGGGGGAGAGAGAGCAGAGACTTTGTTTACCTTCCTGATCACTCTCCTTGCACTGCTGAGACTCTTTGAACAAGAAGGCTATCAACAGATGTAGGCCCTGGGCCTTGAACCAGAACCCTGAGCCATAGCAACTATTCTTCTTCTTTTATAACATATACAGTCTATGTCATTATGATAGTAGCAGCAAGAAGTGGCTTGAGACTCCCCATCTGTTGGTTCAGTACCCTGTGATCCAAATCAGTTTCACTCACTCAAGCAGTATTCAGTGAGTGTCTTTCAGGAGTTGGGCATTGTGCTAGGTTCTTGGAAAATAGCACATAAAAGACTGAGTCCCAAGTGCTATGGAATTCATAGTACGAGGAGGTGAGAAGGAGTCAAGTAGGAAGCACATAAATATATAGTGTACTTGAGGAGTAAGTGTTAAGGGAAAAAAAGTAGTAAGACTAAGTGACAGGATAGGCACTTCAATTTTTCTTTTTACCAATTCCTCCAAATGACTCAGAATCACGATCACTCCTTTTGCTCCTCTTACTTAGCATACTCTTGGATATCACCTCCACCCTCTGACCACCTTCTCACGTCCAGTTTAGCAGCAAGCTCCTCTCTCCCTTTAGTATCTGCTACTGTCATGTGGTTTTCTACATGTTTCCCTAGCCCAGAAGATTTTCCAAGAAAACCACATCACTTGCCTGGAAAAGTTATTCTAGGAAAGAGGTAAATTCTGCTAAGGTCAGTACATGGGATACACACTGATGTTTTGTTTACACCCAAAGAGCAAAGCCAGGATGGTTATGTCTAGAAATGGGTGTCTTTGACCACAAAGGCCTTGGGTATCTTCCTTGCATGAAGTGGCCCACAGGTCCTTCAGTGGAAGCAAGGCATTTGGCATGTGGTCTTGGCTACAGGAATGGAAAGCTCTTAAACTCAAAATGGACCAGGTCCCAGTCCGTGTGCATATTTCAAGAAGGCAGAAGCACTTGCTATGCAAGCCACATGACCTGTTCTGATTCCCAGAGCCCACGTAAAAGCTGGGCATGATAGCAAACACCCAGAATCCCCATCCTCCTACAGTGGCATGGGAGACAGAGTCAGTAGAATCCTGGAAGCTCACAGGCCAGCTAGTCTGACCTCCACACACCTGCCCCGGCATGCACACCCACACACATCATAAACAGAGATTTTTAAAGGTAATAAGGATCAATATTGATCCTTAACTGGCTGGTCAGACTGACTCCATAAGGCACAGAAGGAACAGTGGCCAGGGTCCATGAATGTTTGTTTTTAGAAGCCCACAAAAGCTTCTCTTGAAGTCAGAAGAAAAGAAGACTATGATATGGATACTGCATATATTAACAATAAGTCCAGACTGGATTATATTCATCTGTATGCCAGTGCAATTATAAAATATAATTGTTACTATTTTATGTAGAAAGGGACTTACAAAGGCAAAAGTGTGTAGTTAGGATCCATGAAAGATGTACCATGGCCCCTGCCAGCTCCATGTGCATGGCTTCCCCCAGGCCTGAGTATTTTAATCACCCATTGTGACATAGCTCTCTTGAGCAATGACACCTCTGACCTTGTGAAGGGTGGGGGAGGGAGGAGGCAAGACTCCATGGCCCTCACTCTGGACTCAGCCTTATTCACCATATCATCCACACTGGTTGGAGGGAGGCTGTGAGCATCAAGTGGGGCATCCTTAATCTTATCAGGGTGTTCCTGCCTCTGGCCTGTCACAAGAGTAATATTGATTATGCCAATCATAGTGAGCACTCATGTCACACTTGTGTTGAAACCATGAATGCAAAGAAAAGACCACAGACTGAAATTTAGGCCAAATTAAAGCAAGCTGTATTTGTATACAGAGTAGCTGGCCCAGCGGCTGCCTCACCCAAATGCAGGGCTCAGGAGACCAGCAACTAACAAAGGAAAAAGTGGGGCTTTTAATCTCTAAAACTTGGATCATTTCCAATAAGGAATGTATCAAATAGGAGTACAATTAAGCAGGACTTACAGAGATGAAATAGTGCAGTTAGCTGTAAATTTTATGTGACTCAACATGACCAGATAACTTCTTCAAAGCACAAGCAACTTCTAAGACATGCTTAACCCTTATCTGTGCAGCTGCATTTATCCTATCTGTTTCTCAGGAAGACACTACCCCAGTATAAATTATTTTTTCTGTC
>PVHP010030546.1:0-21628 GCA_004024765.1 Zapus hudsonius | reverse complement strand
CACAAAAGTTTTTTATGTGTATTTATATTTAATTTTATAGGGATTGTTTTGTCCATTTCAGCAGAAACACTTGTTTTCAAGTACTTGGAGGAAGGATCCAGATGAGAGCCTGGTTCTTAGATAGGTTTAAAAAAAGAAAAGGAGCTGGGCTGACTCACTCTCTGAGTTGCCTGTGACTTTCTCACTTCTAGCACTGAGAATTCCAAATTTTCTGCCATACACACTGAACTGGTATCACCCTATTTCTTAGAGAGATGTTTTTAAGAAAGGGAGAATATATTATAGCTGAATAAGAAAGCAGAGGTTTGAGCCTGTACTTCCTTGGCTGCATACTAGGATATTAAATAGTATCCATCACTTCCCTGGTATTAAGGGACTGATAACTTTTCTCACATTCCCCTACCTTGCCTCTCCCTTTATCTTTTTACCTTCTCTCCATCACTCTGAAGTCCTGTCACAACATTTTGGCTATAGAAGTTAGGAAAGACTCCAGCATATAAAGAAGAAAATTAAGTGAGAAAATGTCAATTCAGGGTATGGGAATGAGGAATTTAGGACAAGGAAGCTATAATGAGTGTACTGAATATATGCAGCCCTCAGATCTATGGTTATTGTGATTAATAACTTGATATATGATACATTTTACATCTGAATAAAATTTTAACATACTTACAAATGCCTTCAGTGATCATTTTGATACCAATCTCTGATATGAATAGAGACAAACTCTGTTCAATTACTTCTTTATGTATATTTTGCTGGGTTTTCTTTTTATAATCACCAGCCTTTTTTCTCTATTCTACAATATTTTGATAGGGTCTCCTTTTCTGCTTGAAAATATTAAAGCATTTCTCATCAGCCTTTAATAGAAGGAGTTAGAGTTTGGTGTTTGTTTTTCATCATTGCTATTGTCTACCTTGTCAATACCACAGCATTCAACTGAAATGAAAAAAAAAATAAATTGAATCTGCAGTGCTGAGGGTAAAAGCTTGCAATGCTACCCCCCAGCTCCTGAAATCCATTCTTCATTTATCTTGCTTCAGTCACTTATTTGGGTTCATTGTACTTAGTCCTTTTCTAAGTCTTCTCCATTGTCCATGAGATAGCTAGCCTCCTGCGTGACCCCGTGACCCCCTCCTGGTATTTGTACCCTTGCACATCCTCTCGTGCATAAAACAGGGCTGGCACAGGTAACCACTGGGATAGTGCAGGCAGGGTGGTGTGTGACTTCAGAGACTAGGGCATCAAATTCATTGTGGATTTCTTTTCTCTTAGATCACTTGTTTCAAGGAAGCCCAGTCACTCTGTCCTAAGAACCGAAGCAACCTATGGAGAAGCCTTAGGAAAGGATCTGAGGTCTCCAGCCGGCAGTCAGCTGTGCCTGAGTGCACCATCTTGGACACAGACCCTTCATCTCCAGTTGAGCCTTTGGATGATGGATGCTGACCCTGACCATAGCCTCCAGAGCTGGGACCCCCTGACTAAGCTGATCACAAGATACTGACCCACAGAAACTGTGTGAGACAGTCAGTGTTTATGCCTGTTTCAAGCCACTGAGTGACATCACAGTGGATAAATTCAATCCACACACTTGAAAACAATTTTCCTTATGCCACTCCATGCTCCTGGGAGGAAGGAATGTGCAGTTAACGAAAATCATACTGAACACCAGAAATAACACAATTTATCTTACCAATTTCCTAATGGGAACTTCCAAATTCTTCCCAATTTTCCTTTCTTTCATTGCTTCTTATATTTCCCTTTCTTTTCTGTCTCCTATCCCCTCTACCGCATATAAAATAAATTTTTATCATCACTGTATGCCCTGCTTTTTAACGTGTGTGTGCATGTGTGTGTGTGTGCATGCGCATGCGTGCATGTGTGTGCATGGTCGTGACTATGTGTATGTTGGTGCATGCATATGGAGGTCAGAGGTCAATGTCAGGTATCTTCCTAATTATTCTTCACCTTACTTTTTTTGAGACAGGGTCTCTCAATGAACCAGTAGCTCATCAAGCTGTCTGGTCTGGCTGGCCACTGAGCCCCAGGAATCTCCTGTCTTTGCCTCCCCAGTGCTGGGATTGTAGGTGTTTGCCGCTGTACTTGGCTTATATGTGGATAGTGAGAATGTGAACTCAACTTCATGCTTGTGCAACAAGTGCATTACCAACTGAGCCATTTTCCAGCCTTCTACCCTGTATTAGTCAGGGTTCTCTAGAGGAAACAGAGTTGATAGAATGGATAGTAGTAAAAGGGAATTTATTGGGGTAGCTTATGACAGTTCAACTACAGTGGTCTGCAGCCCAGAACCAGTAGCTGTTCAGTCCACGTGGCTGGAGGCCTCAGAAGTCCCAATCCAGCCCAGAAGGTCCATGATGTGAGGCCGAGGCTCTGATGTCCCAGAAGGGTAAGAGAGCAGGATGCGAGTGCAAGTTACGAATCAGCACCAGCAGGGGAGGGGAGAAGTGCTTCCCTTCCCCTCAAGCTTCCTTATATTTAGTCCCCTTCTGGAAGGCTCACCAACAGGGGTGAAAGGGCTCACTCTGGAGAAGGGACCTCCTCCCTTCTCCAAAATCCCAAAAGGATTTTGTCAATCCTTTCTGCAGGCAAGCTCAGAGACCCACCCAAGATTACTGTGGATTATTACATAGATCAAGTTGACAAATAAACTTAACCATCACATACCCTAAGATTTTTAATACCATTGCACTTCACTTTTGTTTTCAGTTTAATATATTGGAATTTGGTTTGCTGATTTTAACCTAACTTGTTTCTTCTAATGTTATGGAAAAATATACTTATGATTGACATTTAGATCACATAAAAAAGTAGCAGAAAGAAAACTAACCTCCCTTGGTCCCCTTACCTAGTGATAGTTGCATTATTTATGAGACAGTCACTGAACATCTATAAAATGCTGGGTGTATAATGTCAAACCGGTGACACCTACTCCCAAAGAGCTAGTCTTCCAGAAAGGGAAATAGATAAGAAATCAGAAAATTAAAGCATGATGTAATTCGTGGCAGGATATACTTTGGGAGCATAAAGAAGAGCTCCATTTGGGGCACCTTGCTATTCTCATAGTGCTCTGGACTCACCTTCACTGATGAAAGGCTGCATCATTAGGGACACCTTCCTCTCCCCATCACAAATCTATGTGTTAGCTTCATTCCATTTCATTACTAGGACAGGACTATCTGTCCCATGCAAGGAAAGGATTTCATTTCCTTCATGGTCCCTTCCTACTGTGTTATTCAGAGCAGCATAGAAACACGCACTAGAGACCATCTTAAGGAACTTCTGCTTGGTGCCTCGTTCTAGCCATTGCCTCATTTCTCTGTTCTACTTTGCAGTGAAAATCATCTCCATTGATTTTTAATGTTCTCGCTCTCCTTTGATTGTCTCTTCAATTATTTTTGACACTTCACTGAGGTTCCTCTTATCAAGGTCACTGATGAGATAAAGGTTAACTTTTCCAATCCCGAGTCCACACAAGCTGATTTTCCAGGACCTCCTGCACAGCTCTCTAAGGCAGATTGCATAAGTGGTTAATCACAAGAGTTGACTGCAGCCTCCTTTTTGTGATAGGAATGGAGGGCTGCTAAAATCGCAGATGCCAAGAGGAAGACTAGGCCTGGACCACAAGGCACACCACTTTTGCACCCCTCATTGTGCAGGGCAAAAGCCTCTCAGCCCAAGGTCTGTGGTCACTGGCATGTGACATCTAGTCCTGTTCTGTCTCTGTGCTTTGCATCCCCAGATCCATGGCTGCTTCTAGTTTCTCCCCATGACTACTGACTGCTCCAGCAGACCTGGACATAGGAGCTGTCTCTTGCTGTTGTTAACACGACAACCAATAAAGCCCAGGTTGCCATCCTGAATGGCCACTCCTTTGTCCTGGTGTCACTCAGCCCCTAAGCAGCATGTAATAGAATTGTCTTCCTTTTTGTTTTTCTCTTGGCCACTGACACCAGTCTTGTAACTTTCCCTCCCTTCTCACCTACAGCTTCTTAGTCCTTGCTGCTGTCCTCACCTTCTCAGCCTCTGTCCAGACCTTCACTCTAGTCTCTGCTTCCCTTATTCCCTGGAAAACCTCAGCCTGCATGTTCACTTCACCTAACAGTCACTTGTCATGCACGTAACAGAATGCTTTAGTGTTACTCCTTACCTTAAAAAATAGGGATGTTCAGCAATGTTAACTAAATGTATTCTAAAAGCAAATCAATATTTTTTAAATTTTATATAAATTACAACAGGTTATTCTCTTTTATCTCCTCACCCTAGCTCCCATTCCCCTGGAGACCCTCCTCAGTGGGGTTATGTTATTTACTGTGGGGTCACTAAGGCTCCAGTTGGTCTCTGTTCAGTACTCTTATTTTAGCCTATAATTCTTAAATTTCTGTCATTTGCACTGAAGTGGCCATCAAATATTGTACTATAGAGACAGTTGTCTTGGCATTCCGACTTAGATGACCTGGGGAGCTAGGAAAAACATGAGTGCATGCTCATTCTTTATTCTTGAACTTTTATCTGTTACTTGCATCTATTTTTTCCTCAGGAAATTCTCTTCATTTTCCTTCCATCCAATGTATCACCTGCTCCCCTTAATTCTTCCCTACACAAATCTAGGCACACACCCAGAGTCCTTGTCTCCTTCTCTACTACTAGCCTCATTCACGCTGTGGGCATCTCTTCTCTGAATAACAATAGTCTTGTAAGGACTGAGCTGGGGGGGTTAGAATTTAGATAATGTCCAGCAAAAATTCCAATGCACCCCAAAATTTAAGGAGTACCTGAATTCTTATCTACAAAGTTAAAGAATTAAAATCATAGACAACAGATATTATTAAGGTATAGTGGGGGACTTTATTATTTAAGGGAACATGGGGAGTTACAGAGTTCTCTATCATCCAGTGTGGGGAGAAAATGGGGCAGAGGTTTTGGTCAAAATTTATGCTATTTAATTAAATAGGTAGGAAAAGAAGGATAATAGAGAGCCCTTATCATGAAAAAAGTTCATGTGGAGAGATCTTGAGTCCCCCTGGGGTGAGGGGCTGTCATAGTCAGCCACACACTGCTGGGATGAATCTTCAAACCAGGCACAATTTGGGGGAGGAAAGTATTTATGGAAACTACAGATTGAGGGGAAGTTCTGTAACAGCAAAAGAGGCTGGCCCTCTTTCACAGGTCCAAGCAGAGAGAAAAACCCATCACCTACATCAGCTCTGGGCTCTTCCCACCCTGCCCATCCCTTCTCCTTTGTCAGTCACCCCACAAAGCATCAGTTTGTGCCCTTTGTCTACTACAAAGGCCTTGAACTTGCTGGGATATTGGGACTCTGTCTTGTTCACTCTTGATTCCAAGTGTCCTGGCATGCAATCGAAGCTTCATAACATTCTGTGATATTCATGAATGAATGAAATTCATGAATGGATGTAATTTGCGATCTGAAGGAAAACATGATGTCAGCTTGGGCAGTAATGGGGAGGAGCATGTTCCATGAAAGCAGCATAGTAGAAAATGTGGCAGAGACAGAAAGCAGCATTTTGAATAACTAAAAAAAAATTAATCCTAGCAATTGGGAGACAAATGAGTTCGAGGCCAGCCTGAGACTACATAGTGAATTCCAGGTCAGCCTGGGATAGAGTGAGACCCTACCTTGAAAACCTCCCAAAAAGTTATTTTGCCTGAATTGTGATTTTATGAGAAATGAGTCTTAAGAAGAAAGAAAGGCTGAGTTTGTTTCCACAGTTCTTGTTGGATGTGCTAAGGTGTTAGGAGCTTTGCCTACATTAGTGAGAAGGTAATGCCAGGCTATATGAGCTTCACGTGGCTGTTATAACAAAAATCCACTAAACTGGGTTTATTATAAACAACAGAAATTTGTTTCTTAGAGTTCAAGAGTCTGAAAATTCCAAGATTAAGGTGCCAGCAGTTTTCATGTCTGGTCAGGGCTCACTCTCTAGTTGATAGGTGGCACACTCTCCCCTATCTTCACCTGGTGGAAAGGGTAAGAGGCTCCCCAGGGGCCTCCTTTATTATTATTATTATTATTATTATTTTGCAAAGAGAGAGAGCCACTCTAGAGAAAACCTCTAGCCACTGCAAATGCACTTCAGATGCATGTGACTTTATGTGGGTACTGGGGAATTGAACCCAGGTTGTTAGACATTGCAGGCAAGCACCTTGACTGCTGAAACATGTAGACCTGGGGCCTCTTTTATAAGGGCATAATGAATGCTCATAACCTCATCATCTCCCAAAGGCTCCTCTTCTTATATTATCTCATCAGGGATAGGTTTCAACACATGAACTCTGTGGGGGGGAAGGGCATGAACATTCAGTGAGTAAAAGCCTAAAGAAGGAGGAAGGCTACACACACACTTATTTATACAAAGCACAAACATGGTATACATCTTTTTAAAGAAGCCATTTGTTTTTATAATAAAATGAATAAGGAAAATTTGAAAAACAGAAAAATATAAACAAATAAAAGGTATTTTGAGTTTCAGAATTAAATGACAGATAGCTGCTGTCTAGTTTATGTAATAAACACCATTCCATCAGCTACCTTTGCCTCAGTACTCACTATGGGCAAGCACTATTGTATTTTGTTGATTTTCAATAACCATGTTGTCCTTAGGGAACCCCGTGGGGAAGGCGCTGTCGTGATCTCTATTTGGCAAAGGAAGCAACTGAGGCACAGAGAAGTCACAGAGTGGTCCTGGGTAAACAGTGATTCAAACAAGGCAGATGAACACCATGCCTCATGTCTTATTACATTACATTGTCATATGAGATTTTCTTTGTCTTTTCAGTGCTGGGCAGGGTATTGAACTCAGGGCCTTATGCATGCTAGGTGAGCTCTCTACCAGCGAGTCATACCTCAGCTCTTTCCCATTTTTAGTTCTCATACTTGGCGTGACAACACTTACAGGTCTAGATGGAATTTCCTGTGCAAAGTATTTGTTATGTAGTGTTAACTTCTAAAATATTGAAATTTCAAAAAATGATATTGTTCTACGTGCATTTGTCTTTGGCGTGGTTGTCACTTCAGAGTGGTTGATTATTATGGCTTGGCCATGGTGACTTTTCAAAAGTGTGGATGGGTTTGGGGAGATGGCTAAATGGTTAAAGCCTCTCGCTTACAAAGCCTGCTGGCCTAGGTTCAATTCCCCAGTTCCCATGGAAAACCAGATGTACAAAGTGACACATGCATCTGGAGTTCACTTGTAGTGGCGAGAGGCCCTGGTGCACCTATATACTCTCTCTCTTCTTGTAAACAAATTAAAATATTTTAAAAATATGTGGGTATACAATCCAAACAGGGCCATTCATAGTTCTTGAATTCCAATCTGTGTTTGGAGTGTGGGACACAAACGTGAAGAGTTGGACTTCCAGTGACCATCTTTCACATCATTGAACAGAGCCCACTTAGGGCAGGAGAAAGTAAGGCCAACATAAGCAAAATTAAGCAAGCAAACATATCCAAGAGACTCAGAGAACCAGGGCTATAAAATGTCTGCCAGGTGGCTAGCTATTTGAAATTCTTGATACAGGTGTGTTTGAAGTCTTACTCTCGGGCTTTCTAAGCATATAAAGTTTTTCTTAGTTTTCTGTCCTTTACAACTAAAAAACCATATAGATTTGGTACTAGAAACAAACCATTGTTAAAAGACAAAGTCTCCAGTGAGGAGTTGGTTGAGTATAAGTGTGGCACACAGTGGGGAGATCGCTCCAACTAGGAGTAGGAAAGTTGACAATCCTTGTCATGCTTTCTGAAACATATGGTTTAACAGACACCTCTTGTTTCGTTAGACTTAGAGCAGGTGCCTGCTGAGATTCCAGCTTTAGGGGAATCATCAAAATTTCAGGATGTTGTCTGCCTCTTGCATGCCTTTCAAGGAAAGAAAAAGCTTCAGTATAAATTGGTCCCTCTGAAAGCATGAAGGAAGTGTATAACTTCATTAAGAGACACCTTTTTCCCATTTGGAAATAAGGGTAATTTAAGACTGTGTAGGTCGGATGATCAGGCACTCCATGGAACTGCAGAAGCCAATATCCCTGCCCCAGTGCTGGCAGAAGCTGGATGGTGGGAGACAGTGGGGGATGACTGGGACCCTGGAAAAATTTGGGCAATCTAGAAATCTGATTTTTTAAGTCCACATCCAAGCTATCCTGTTCAATCCATAGAAAAGAGCCAATTAATGGGATTCAGCCTGGGAACAGGGCTGGAGTAGCTTTGGCTCAACACCCAAGTCATGAGTTGTTTAGCTGAGACTTGTTAAGGGACAAAAGGGTGAAGAACCCAGTCCATAGTCAATGGCAAGATTTCCAGTGTTCACTAATGTTGAAGTCAGCCACACACTGCTGGGATGAATCTTCAAACCAGGTACAGTTATGGGAGGAAAGGATTTATTGAAGCTACAGGTCCACAGGAAGTTCCATAATGGTGAAAAGAGGCTGACCTCACAAGTCCTAGCAGAGAGAGAAACCCATCACCAACACCACACACAAGCAAAACAGGCAGGGGGTAAGGGAGAGAAATCTCCTTCCATTTTTTTTTTGTTTGTTCATTTGTTTATTAATTAATTAATTATTTTATTATCCATAATTAGATACACTTAATAAGGGAACAATGTGTTGATGTCTCCACTTCCCCTATTTCCCTCTTCCCTGTCCCCGATCTGTTGGGTATCCTCCTCTGTGATCAGTCTGTATCAGTCCATGGGGTAGGGGGTTGTGAACAGCTTAGGAGTTAACCCGATTCCGCCCCCTTTTGCATGTTGTTACTGAGGTGGGGAATGTCTCTGGATATTCTCCCCCACCATGACTCTTAGAATCTTTCCGCCCCCTCTTCCACTGAGTTCCCTGGATCATGGTGGGTGAGTATTAAGGCTGCTTTGTTGTTGAGACCTTAGGAGCCTCTGTACTTCTGCTTGAGGTTGTGTTTAAAATCGTTGGTATCTGTTTTGCTGGTTCATCCTGGGTTGATCAATTGGCTGTGGTTATAGGTCTCTTGCTTATCCTATCACTGCCTGTGGGTTTCCATGTGGATTCCTCCACTGTAGGTCTGGGGTGGCGCATCTCTTGCCAGGAAGACAGCCGTCGGGCCTGTGGCTCAATGGTAGGGCTGGAGGAGCCACAGCTCTCTCTCGGAGCCTTCTGAATGATACAAACAGAATCTTCATTGGAGAGTTAGATCAGTACAAGACCTTTTATATAGGTCTTACAACCCTATCCCAAACTTAATGGCTTCCTGAATCTCTGGAAGTTCCTTCCTTCACTGCCCACATGTGGAAGGGATGTTAATTTCTAGCTCCCCTGAGCTTCCTTACATCCTGCCCCCTACTGAGAGGCTGCCTTCCTGTAAACATCCTCAGAGACTCTCCTAAGATAATTTAAAAGATCAAGTTGACAACAAAACCTAACCATCACAAACAAGTATCCTCAAACAGTAGATGTGGGGGTTTTAAGGGAACCCTAATTGAGGTTAGCCTGAGCTATGCCAAGCCAGGGAAGCTTGGAGTTGTTGGGTTTCTAAGGCAATAAGAACAAAACAAAAGTAAGAGGGATGCTAAGGGAAGGGGAAAGGGAAGGGACTCTGTCCTGGAACTCAGAGAACAGTGAGTTTGTGGGGATCATCAGTGCTCAGCCAGGAGAAATCAGATTGGTTTTACTGTCAAGATGCACATCCTTACTAGGTGAGGGCACATGTCACATCACCCTTTCTAAGTGGAGTTTTAATTGAATATACACTGTTTCCCTTCATCTACAGTGCAATGGCAGAGTAAGGATTTAATGCATTAGTCATTTAAACTACAGGTTGTTTGACCAAATGAGAACCATGTGTATTACCTAGACACCCTGGATACTGAGGTGGACTGGTGACTGGATGTGATTCTGAGTGTGCATCTTTGGAGTAAGTGTGGTTTGGGGTATAGATACACACTTAGACGGAGGCACTCTTAATGTTTATGAGTGAGTGTTAAGCACGTGTAGGAGGAATGTAGTCTACCCTTTTGTTTAGTAAAGAGACAGGCTCTCTCCATCTCACTAGGTTCTTGTGGGATTGTTAATCAGAGTTTATGTTCTGGCTGTAGAGGCGGTGAGTAATCCAGGCCTGATTAACCCCTTGTCCATGGTGATTGGACATGGTATGGGTACTGTATGATAATCTCAATTATCAACATGACTGGATCAAGAATTGCCTAACAGATTAGTAAAGCTCACTTCTGGTTGTATCTCTGAGGAAATTTCCAGATAAGAAACTCATGGGGAAAGAGCCACCCTGAGTATGGGTGATGCAGTCCAGAGAGCTAGAGAGCCCAATGAAATAATAGGAAGAAATAGGAAGTCTCCCTTTGCTTCCTGGCCACTGAGTATGTGAATGGCTCCATTCTGTCCTCCTCCCCTGCCTCGATGGGTGAAAGCTCTCAAATTGTAAGCAGAAAAAGAAATGCTTCTTCCCTGAAGTTGTTTTTTCCTCAGGTATTTGTTACAACTATCAAAAAGTTTACACAAAGGACAACAGAATTTTCATGAGATTATAAATCTCATGGATATAGGGAATCTGTCTTCCACTTTAATAATCATAAACTAAAATGTGGACTTGAAGTTGTTTCCCTGGATAAGTTTCTTTGGGTTGGGAAAGAATGGATGTCATTGTATAAAGAAAGAAAAGCAGAAAAAAAAGGCAAGAGGAGAGGGGATAGAGAGAAGAGAGAGAAGAAGAAGAATGTTATCTGAGCCTGTGGGTCCCATTGTATTAAATCTTGTAAAGCTTTGTGAATAAATACATTGATTTATTTCCATACTAGTTTGAGCTGAGTTTTTTTCTCACTTTCAACTAAGAGATATAAGAGCTTGGTATCATACTTTCTGTGTGTGTACGTGGTGTGTGTGTGTGTGCATGTGTGCATGTGTGTGCATGTGTACGTGTGCATGTGTATGTGGTGTATGCATGTGTGTGCATGCACATGTGTGTGTACACAGTGTGTATGTGAGTGTGCATGTATGTGTTGTGTGTGTGTGCACATTTGTGCACATGTGTGGAGGTCAGGAATTAAAACCGGTGTTTTTCTTAATCACTCTTCACCTTATTTTTTGAGAAGTCTTTCTCTGACCTTGATTTAGCTAGACTAGCTGGCCATTGAGCCCCACCCGTCCTCTCTCTGTCTTCTCAGCATTGGGATTAAGGCATATCCTTCATGCTTGGCTTTTACATGAATGCTTGGAATCAAAACTCAAGTCCTCATGCTTGGGTGGAAAGATCTTTACTGACTCAATCATCTCCCCAGCTTCTATATATAATACATTTTATAACTGTTATCCCTCAAAGTTCTTCACACTTTGCTTAATTTCTTTCGAAACCAAAAAGTCAAAGGGAAAAATATTTCCCCTTTAAAACTTTTTACCTATGTGGATGCTTGAAGGGTTTTCTTCACTTCTACATAAGAAGTTTGTTGAAAGAATGCATATACTTTTTTCTTGGAAACATTGTGAACTTTTTAATTATACATATTTGAGGCATAAGTTTATAATTCATTATTGTTTTCAATTATCTCATTATGATTTTAATTCAATTTGTTTTGGTTTTTTTGAACTGCAAACTCATACATTGGATGTTATAAATTGAGGAAGGTGAGGAATAATATTCTGACGATCTAAAAATCCAGCAGCTCACCAATAAAGGCAAGCTGTCTAGTCTCTTGATTGGCACAGATCTTGCATTCTTATCCTTGGAAGCCAGATTATTTGGGAGAAAAACAATTGATTTGTGCCATCTTAAAAATGAAAAGTCTTAAATATTCCAAAAATATATATTGGAGCCAGATGTGGTAGTACATGTCTTTAATCCCAGCACTCAGGAGTCACACAGGTAGGAGAATTGCCATGAGTTTGAGGCCAGCCTGGGACTACAGAGTGCCAGGTTAGTCTGAGCTAGAGAAAGACCTACCTTGAAAACAATGGATTTAAGACCTTAATGTAAGACCTAAAACTATGAATCTGTTAAATGGAAAAACAAAGAAAACACTTCAAGATATGTAGGTATAGACAAGGACTTTCTGAAGAGAAAGCCAGTTGCTTAGGAAATAATTGGGACAATTGACAAGTGGGCCCTCATGAAATTAAGTCAGCATAGCAAAGGAGACAGTCAAGATAGTGAAGGCTACAGAAGAGGAGAAAAGACTTTACTAGTTGTACATTAGATGAATAATATCCAGAACATACAAAGACCTCAAAAAAAAAAAAACCAACCCAAAAACCTAAATAACAAGAAACTGAACAATCTAACCCAATAAGTGGAATAATGACATAAATAGTTCTCAAAAGATGAGACACAAATGGCCAATAAACACATGAAAAAATGTACAACCCTACCAGCCATCAGAGAAATGTAAATAAAAACAATCTCCTGGACTCTAATCCAATCATGTCAGGTTGACAGTCATGAAGAAAACAAGGAGGAGCATGGTGGTTTACATCTTTAATCCCAGCCCTTGGCTGGCTAAAGCAAACAGATCACACGAGTTCAAGGTCAGCCTCGTCTGCAGAGTGAGTTCAGGACAGTGAAGGTTACAGAAGGAAAACAACAAATGATGGTAGAGATGTGGACAGAGAGAAAGAACTGGTGTTTGAATCAGATCTCCCCGACAGACTCACATGTTCTGAATGAGCCGGTCCCCAGGTGATGGCCTCTTCCACTGCAAATGAACTCCGCATGTGTGGGCCTCAACTGACTTTCCACGAGTACTGGGGAGTCGAACCCACGCTTGCAGACCCTGTAAGCAAGCATCTTTAATAACTGGGACATCTCATCTCTGCTGTCCTTATCAAGTACACTCATGGCTAGTGGAAATTACCTTCGTTTTCAAGATACTGTGCTTTTTCAAATTTGTAGATATTTTAAGAGAAATTTAGAAAGCTAGTGTCAGACGCCATTTAAAGTGAGAAGTCTTCTGTGGATTTAAAAGCCAGCAAGACAGCAGCCTCATGTCTCATTGCTTTCACTGAGCACCTAATTCACAAAGCAGCATCATCAAGAACCTTGTATGCATCAGTCCTGTCTTTGCTAGGCTAGAACGTTAAATAAGACGCTAGCAGCCGAGTGGCCAGGCAGACAGGTAAAACAACCAACTGAATTGCAGATGAGTACGGGGTACACACCATGCTCTGAGAGGAATCTTGGGAAGGCATCACAGGGGAGGTACAGACATGTATCAAGCTTTGTAAACTCAGCTGGAGTTTGCCAATAAAACGGAGAGGTGGAACTGTTGCATTATTTTGTGATCCCTGGCCTATGTCCTTTTAATGGGGGCCTAGATGGGCTCAGCCTGCACATTGATGTTTCTTTCCAAAGGTTTTTTCCACTGCTGTTAAGTTTTACAGTGTTTTCTTTTGACTGACAAGCCTGCATGTATGAGAATGCATGGAGAGCTTCGCCTCACTCCTTGATTTCTCTCTACTGACTCAGTACAAGGAGGCTAGTTCTTATCCATTTTAATTGCTTCTGTATCACAGCACACATTACGTAATTTTAAAGAGAAAGTAACTATTTGCAGAAGCAGAGACGATCAACGTTAGAAAGGACAATCTAGCCAAACCTCCCCATCTCTGTTGTGGTTTGCTAGCTGACAAGACCACACGGTAGGAATCAAGCAGGACAATGGTGACAGCGATTGACTGATACCAGCAATTCACCTGATGCTTTCAGAAAGATCATAGCATTTCATGTTGACAAAAATCCTCTGGGCCTGAGACTATTCCTATGCTGTGTTAATAGTAAGGAGAGAAAATTCAGCCAAATTGTTTCAAAATATCATATTAAATCTCTAGACTTTCAGTCCAGTAGTTTTCCTCTTACTCAATGACACTCCGTTGTTTTTGTTTGTTTGCTTGTTTGCTTAACTGAATTCTAGTTAAAAGTACTTTCAAAATGGCACTCTTTTTAGAAATTTTATTTTAAAAGTCCACAAGTGGTAATTAGCACCAAGGCATAATTTCCTATGCCTCTTGTAGTCTGTCTCACGAGACGCTTCCTAGACAACCCAGATTTGTGTTATTGTCAAGTTTCTTTCATATGATTTGTGTTGTCTGAGAAAAAAGATTTTTTTTAGTGAATTTCTTTGTGACTTCCCTTAAGTTCACCAGATCTCAGCTCTTCCTTGCCTCTCTGTGGCAGAATGCCAGACTTCATTTATCATTCCTTTGGCTGCTCTTGGCAGCCATTGCAGCAGAATTTTTGCAAAAATCTTATCAACAATACATTGCAATGTCAGCAGCCTCTGCTACTAATGCCTTCTTCACTGCCTTTAAAAATAACACTAAGACCCTCTCTTAGGCTATTTATTATCCTACAATTGAACAGTGGAGACTGGGTGAGTTATGAACGAAAAGAGATTTTTCTGGGCTCGTGGTTCTGGAGGTAGGAAGTTCCAGATGGCATGGCTGGCCACATCTGGTAAAGACCCTGTGTTGTGTCAAAACATGGCAGAAAATAGACAAGAGAGGGTGTGTGGAAGCCGGGGAGCCTAGGGGAGTCTGCTTTGAAACAACCTTCTCACAGTGTTACTTCCCTGGTTCACACGAGAAAGGTGACAATCCATTCATGTGGTCTGTTCTTCCATGACCCAGGGATTAAGACATTAGCAGATACAGCAGACTCTTCATCTTTTCTTGAGGATTTAGGAGACGTGGACCCTGAGCTTTTCACGGTCAAAGCTACATCCCCTTTTCTGTAAGTCCATCTCTCTATTCCCTAAAACCCCCGTTCCTCTAGTTCCAGCTAGGAACTCAGTGGTAGAAGTACATTGTTGAACACCCAGCACAGGTTGAGTTGTGGATTCAAATCCTGGTTGTGCCACTTTCTGGTTGTGTCATTTCAAGCAGACTTCCCCGAGCTCATCTGTGAAATGGAATCACATCGCACACATATATTTAGCAGAATTGAGAAGATGGAGGGATGGGAGAAATTAAATGTTAATTTCTGTGCTCATTATTCCTGTGAATAACTCTGGCTGAAGCTTTTCTTTGCTTTCACTCTAATCCTTCAGTTGAATGACACAGATTTATGAATATCCTCCTTCTTTTAAAATAGCATAATATGTGCCACTTATTTTAGTGTTTTATTTATTGTTGATTTATTTATTGTGTGTGCCAATGTGTGTGTTTGTAAGTACATGGCTGCCACTGAGCATGCGTGGAGGTCGAATGACAATTTACCGGTTGGTCCTCATTCGTCCACCTCATTGGAGACAGTTTCCCTCGATGGATTCAAGCTGTGCTATTGTTCTTTGCTGTGCTGGCCACAAGCTTCCAGAAATTCTCTTGCTTCTGCCTCCTATCTTGCTGCCAGTGTGCTGGGATTACAGAAGCCTGACATGACTTTTTTCTGTGGTGATCAAGGGATTGAATTTATAACTCCAGTCTGAGCAGTGAATGCTTAATCCACTGAGCCATCTCCCCGGACTTCCTCAATGTGCTGTATTTTTAACGCTTTTTTAAAATTGACAACTTCCATAAATATAGATAATATACCATGATCATAATACCTGCCCATCACCTCTCCTTCCTCCTCCCTAATTCCCCTCTCTTGAATCCCCCCTTCTTCCCAGCAGTCTCTCTCCTGTTTTGATGTCATATCTTTTCCCTGCTATTACGCAGGTCTGTGTAGGTAGCATCAGCCACTGTGAGGACATGAAGATCAAGGCCACTTTGTGTCTAGACGACAGTATTGTAAGCATTCCTCTCCTTCCTGTGGCTCTTACATTCTTTCCACCTCCGCCTCCTCAATGAGAGAGACGTCTCATTTAGTGCTGAACACTCCACTGTCACTTTGATGAGTTTTGAGTCACCCCAGTGGTCACAGTCATCTAAAAAGAGAAGCTTTAACCAAAAGTGAGAGCAGCATTAACATATGGGCACAAACAGAAGAATTTAGAAGGAGGTTTGGTGGGAATAATATGTCCATTTAGCTAGACCACAGTAGTTCAGTAGTTGAACTCATGAGCTCCCAAGCCATAGGTTTTTGATTAGGTTTACAGTACAAGGCAGGAATTCCCTCTTGTGGAGCTGGCTTAAGTCCAATCAGAGAGCAGTTGGTTTCTTTCATAACAAATGTGCCACTATTGCACCAATTGGCACTTTTGGCTTGGCTTGCCAAATGCTGTATTTCTTGCACACATTTCTCTCTCTCTCTCTTTGAATTTCATCTATCCTACTATGTAGCTGAGGATGACCTTGCACTTCTGATCTCCTGCTCTGCCTCCCAGGTGCTGGGATTTCAGGCATAGGCCACTGCACTCCGTTTATGAGGTGCTGGAGATCCAACTCAGACCTTCGTGCGTGCCAGACAAGCATTCTACCTAGTGACTACCTCCCTAGCCACAGTTATTTTTTCTTAAACATTTTCTCCATTGTGCACCGTAAGAGTTTGTAGGGCCTCCTACACTCTGCAGTGCTTTTAGGTTGGTCACTCTACATGTCATCTGATAAATCAATTTCGAAGAAGCAAATTTTCATGGAGATTGTGGCAAACTCAGGTTCTGTCATTTTACAGTGATGTTTCCTGGTAGTCATATTGGCTCACTTTCCATTTTTTCTAGGTTCTTGGAAAATGTATTCAAAGACATATTTTTCAAGTCTGTATTTTTCATATTAACTCAGAGGCTGTGACTGATTACTTTCAGCCTTGTCTCCTTTAGATGAGGGACAATTGAGTTCCTCTTCCAAACTTAACCTTATTTTTATATTCAGGAAAACCATCATTTAACACATATTTATATATTTTTTAATATTGGACTTTAAAATTCGTTATTTATTTTTTACCTGTACCTCTCCCTCTCTGTTTCTGTCTGTCTCTCTCTGTCTCTGTGTGAGTGCTCATACCAAGGTTTCTTAGTATTGCAAACAAATGGCTGATGCATGTGCCACTTTACAGCTGGCTTTACATGGGTGCTGGGAAATCAAACCCAGGTCATCAGGCATAACCTGAGTGGGCAGGCTTTACAAGCTAGTACCTTTTACCACTGAACCATCTCCCCAGCCCCTTGACAAAACAATAACCAACCATGAACAGGTTCTAGCATTTTGGATATAAGGGTAAATAATCAAAATTAAGTTGTTATTTTTTAAATTAAAAAAATCCATGTCTTTTTGTTTTTAATATCATGAAACTTAGCTTCTTATACAAATGTCCAAGTAGTAATACAAGTGCTAATTCTTGCCAACAAAATTGTCATAAGCATTACTTTAAGATGAAAAAAAATTGGTACCCCAAAGAAGTGGTTTGGACATAATTTGTCTAATTTTTGCATGTGCCTGTTTTGATAAACACGTTTTATTTCAAGTTGAAACACTGCAAGTGACAGTGGTTTGTGTGCTTGATAGTTGAGTGCCATAATCATTATAGATTGTCATTTTAGAAACATCTAGTCAGAAGTTATTTGACAGTTGAATGGAACAGAGAGAAAGAGAAAGGGAAAAAAATCTCAAGAAATCTTCTAAGACAGTAATAGCTTCCATCTGGAATGTTCCTGTTTTTTTCTTTTCAGGAGCTTCTGTAGTTAGAGTGTAGCAGGATATAACAGGGAACTGGCCCTCCACACAATGGGTTGATGGTCATTCCAAGTCAGCCACATCTTGAACTTTTTCCCTTACCCATCTTAGAGCTTATATAGTGTAGGAGAACATCTTGTTTAACTAGAAATATCTAGTCACAGAAGTATATTGCTGCAAGGGATCTGTAATAGTCAGGGTTCTCTGGAAGAACAGAACTGATAAAATGAGTATGAATTATAAAGAGGGTTTATTGGATTAGATTGTAGGAACAGGCTTGAGTGTCAAAGAAAGAATCTGGTAGCTGCTTAGTCCATAGGCTCTATGCCTCAGCAGTCTGGATCAGGCAGGTCTTTGGAGAGCCATTGGTCTGCAGTCCACATTGGAAGGCTGAGGAAGCTGAGCTCCTGTGTCCATGAAAAGCAGTCAAAATATGCTGGATGCATTCCCAGGAGAGAAGTCAGGGCTGCCAGGCGAGAACACTCTGTGTTCTTTGGAGCTTATCTATCTATCTATCTATCTATCTATCTATCTATCTATCTATCTATCTATCTATCTATCTATGTATCTTCTATCTATCTATCTTCTATCAATCAATCAATCTATCTATCTATCTATCATCTGTCTATCATCTATCTATCTATCAATCATCTATCTATCTATCTATCATCTATCTATCTATCTATCTATCTATCTATCTATCTATCTATCTATCATCTATCTATCTATCATCTATCATCTATCTATCTATCTATCTATCTATCTATCTATCTATCTATCTATCTATCATCTATCTATCAATCAGTCTATCATCTATAGTCCACCACTGGAAGGGCCTCCCACGCTAGAGGAAGGATTTCTTTTCTCAGTTAATCCTTCCTGGAAACATCCTCACAGACCAGCCCAAGAGCTGTGTTTCTTACTTGCTTCTTAGTCTGACAATATAACTTAACCATCACAGGCTCTCATGGAACACTAGACTCCAGCGGCTCCCAGGCTATGCACATGTGAGAATCCCTTTCCACATCAGTGTGGCTCAGATTTCTGTAGAATAACATTAAAACTTAGAGCATCCCTAGATTGAGAAGGTATAGGATGACCAATATGTCACAATATGTCAACAATCATCTGACATGATGTCAGGACTCAGTGCGGACTGTACTTGTGGCATAAACATGAGGATCTGAGTTCAATCCTTAGCAACCCCCATAAAAGAAAAGCTGGGTGTGGTTGAGCATTCATGATTGTAACTCCACCTCTGAGGAGGCCGAGACAGGAGGAGCTGGAGCTCACTGCCACCCAGTGTAGCCCAAATCCACCAAGCTCCAGGTACAGAGAGACTCTGTTTCAAGGAAATAAGGAAGATCCACAGTCCTCCTCTGACCTCTGTACATGTGTGTGCATCTGTATGCATATGTGCATATACCTCCGCACACCCCTGAAAATAAATATCAACAAAGAATAAATATATCTGAAACAAATAGCTCTGCATACATGAGTGAGACACGACATATATTTCATTTATAGCTTGCTAGGTATACATGCAGGTTTGCAACCCCCATGAATTTAGAGACCCCCCAGACCTATACCTTGGGAAATGCTAGTCTAATCTAATTTCATGTTTTAATAGATGAGTTCAATGTGATTTATACATATTTGGTGGCTTTTCAAGGCCACAACTTACTGGTGGCAGAATCTACTTCATTGATACCCTTTCTCCCATACCAAAGCTCTCTTTGGTTTTTCTGAAATTCTCATTCATCCAGATTGTAGAGACAAGTATCATAAATGAACCAGCTCTGAGAAAACTATGAGGCATATTCAGCACATGGGAGGACATGTTCCTATATTTCAAGACAGCAACAAAACCCTTCCAGTTAATTAGACTGTGAGGAGCATTCTCGAACAATTGGTCCCACTTGACAACTATTTCTTGAGAGTTGCAAAGAGGCAGCAGAGACTTGGTTTGGTGCTTGTTTTGTTTGTTTTGAGAGAGGGTCTCACTCTGTAGTCTAGGTTGATCTAAAACTTACAAAAAAGCCCTGGCTAGTATTACACTTGTGGCAATCCTCCTGCCTCAGCCTCCGTATTGCTGGGATTACAGATGTGAGCCACCATCCCTGGCTTTCTGTTTGGTACTTTTTAACCCGTAAACTTAGAAAATATTAAATTTCTGGCATAGATAATCCTTTCCTCCCTCAAAAGAGCAGAGACAAATTTTAAAACCTTAAAGCTTCCAGATTTTTGGCAATGCACAGGCACAAAAGTCAGCAAGAATGGACATCCTCTACTTCTGCCAAATTGGGAGAAGCAGTTCTGGCTGCCAGGTGGAGAAAACAAATGAGAAATATCACCAGCCAAATAATACATTATAACATTGGCAGACAGGAGGAGGAGGAGTGTGTGGAAGACATTAAGAAGCCATTCCATGTGAGAATGACTCAACTCAGCTGGAGAAAGATGAAAAAAAAATGATATTACTTGGATACATTTTTGACATTTATATACAAGTAGATAAATTATATTCAAGACCAGCCAGGTCTTCAGCTAGGGTTTCCATGTGTGATTCAGACGACGCTAAAGATGCTGAACTGAATGCTGATCAAGTTCATGTCCTCTCTCCCAGGATGACCCATTTCTGCTACCTCTGCTTTGGTTTCAGGAACGTCAGGGGCTTCACAGGTTAGCCTTAGGCCTCTGTGGATGTGGATGACTCAGGAGAGTCCAGTGTTCACTGATTCTCATGAAAATGCGGGTCATCTGAGGATAGATCCTGGGTCACCAATCTTGCCTTTTATGTAGCTGTAGTAATCACGTGGGTTCATCCAACTACACCCACCTGTGTCTCAAGAAGATCAAAGCTGATGATGTATCTAGATGTTGTTTTCTATGGATAAAGGATGATCTTATGATTTCAACTCAACCAAATGTTTCACAACCATGACTTTCATAAGGAGTCTGAGGAAGGATAGAGCCAAATATGCATAAATGCTCTCCATCACCTGATCAAGTAACTCAGGCTGCATCGTCTTTGGGGACAGCACATTTGGGTCTTAGACAAGCAAAGAGTCCACATAATTGGTGTTGACAGAAAAGCTGTGCAAACAGACCATGGTGAATTCCCTAGCCTTGGCAGCTAAGCATAATAAAAATGGGGTCCAGGGAGCATTGCTTTGCATTCAGGTTTCCCTAACTCTCTTTGCCCAGGCTCCCAGAAGTTCCAGTGAGGGAACAATGTTTACCATGGAGAGAAATCCTTTCTCTTCCCATTAAGCCTTCCCACAGTGCTTCAGGGCTGGCAGCTATCCTGCGAAGGGCTCTGAAAAGAGAGCTGGTTAACAGGGACATTTTCACTGCAGGCAGGTTCTGTTGCCTTGGTGAAGTCCCTTCGAATCTGAAGAGGGGCTCATCTGTTCCCAGTTGGGGACCACTTGTGCTCACTCAGGCGTGGCCTCCATAAGAAACCTCAGAGACTGGTGAGCTTATGCCAAGCGAACTGTGAACATTTAAGAAGCGAATAAGAAAATTATATTCTCAACAATTCTAAGAGGACTCATTCTTGGGAGAGAAGTCCTTGGAGCAGAGTTTGGGGCTGGAGCACCAGTGGCAAATGGAGAGGAAGGGGGAGAGAAAGGAGAGAAGAGGACAGAGTGATGATGCCATTGAGGCCAAGGAGGGGGAGACATTCTCATCAGGTGTCTTAGGTGAGAAACTTCAGGGAGAATTGTCTCAAAGGGATTTTCAGGGACCTGGGGTAATGAGTTACCACTTAAAAGTGCTTGCTTGCAAGTCTGCCCACCCAAGTTCAATTCCCTAGTACCCAAGTAAAGTCAAACAAAAAGTGACACATGTGTCTGTAATTCCAACATGCTTATGATAATGGCAGGAAGAGTCAAGAGAGCCCTCAAGTATGTGGGCCAATCCCGTGGCAAAGCAGCAAGAGAGACTGCATCAAAAGAAGGTGGAAATGAGAGGATTGTCACACTAAGGGTGACTCCTGACCTCATCACGCACACCTTGGCACATGTGCATATTTACATATACACACATACATGCACATACACATGCA